>CM057001.1:137060105-137235560 GCA_029891345.1 Dryococelus australis
TTCCAGATTATACGTCCTGTGTAGGAGACACCATGTCGCCTATCACTATAAACTGCTTGTTCCTGATTATACGTCCTGTGTGAGGAGCACCACTGTCGCCTATCACTATAAACTGCTTGTTCCTGATTATACGTCCTGTTGAGGGAGCACCACTGTCGCCTATCACTATAAACTGCTTGTTCCTGATTATACGTCCTGTGTGAGGGAGCACATTGTCGCCTATCACTATAAACTGCTTGTTCCAGATTATACGTCCTGTGTGAGGGAGCACCACTGTCGCCTATCACTATAAACTGCTTGTTCCTGATTATACGTCCGTGTAGGGAGCACCACTGTCGCCTATCACTATAAACTGCTTGTTCCATGATTATACGTCCTGTGTGAGGGAGCACCATTGTCGCCTATCACTATAAAACTGCTTGTTCCTGATTATACGTCCATGTGTAGGGAGCACCACTGTCGCCTATCACTATAAACTGCTTGTTCCAGATTATACGTCCTGTTGAGGGAGCACCATTGTCGCTATCACTATAAACTGCTTGTTCCTGATTATACGTCCTGTGTGAGGAGCACCATGTCGCCTATCACTATAAACTGCTTGTTCCTGATTATACGTCCATGTGTGAGGAGCACCATTGCCCTATCACTATAAATACTGCTTGTTCCTGATTAATACGTCCTGTGTGAGGGAGCACCATTGTCGCCTATCACTATAAACTGCTTGTTCCTGATTATACGTCCTGTGTGAGGGAGCACCACTGTCGCCTATCACTATAAACTGCTTGTTCCTGATTATACGTCCGTGTGAGGGAGCACCATGTCGCCTATCACTATAAACTGCTTGTTCCTGATTATACGTCCTGTGTGAGGGAGCACCATTGTCGCCTATCACTATAAACTACTTGTTCCAGATTATACGTCTGTGTGAGGGAGCACCATTGTCGCCTATCACTATAAACTCTTGTTCCTGATTATACGTCCAGTGTGAGGAGCACCATGTCGCCTATCACTATAAACTGCTTGTTCCTGATTATACGTCCTGTGTGAGGGAGCACCATTGTCGCCTATCACTATAAACTGCTTGTTCCTGATTATACGTCCTGTGTTAGGGAGCACCACTGTCGCTATCACTATAAACTGCTTGTTCCTGATTATACGTCCTGTTGAGGGAGCACCACTTGTCGCCTATCACTATAAACTGCTTGTTCCTGATTATACGTCCTGTTGAGGGAGCACCACTGTCGCCTATCACTATAAACTGCTTGTTCCTGATTATACGTCCTGTGTGAGGGAGCACCATGTCGCCTATCACTATAAACTGCTTGTTCCTGATTATACGTCCTGTTGAGGGAGCACCATGTCGCCTATCACTATAAACTGCTTGTTCCTGATTATAGTCCTGTGTGAGGGAGCACCAATGTCGCCTATCACTATAAACTGCTTGTTCTGATTTATACGTCCTGTGATAAACTACTTGTTCCGATTATACGTCGTGTGAGGGAGCACATTGTCGCCTATCACTATAAACTCTTGTTCCGATTATAGTCCTGTGTGAGGAGCACCATGTCGCTATCACTATAAACTTGTTCCGATTATACGTCCTGTGTAGGGAGCACCATGTCGCCTACACTATAAACTGCTTGTTCTGATTATACGTCTGTGTGAGGGAGACCATTGTGCCTATCACTATAAACTCTTGTTCCGATTATACGTCTGTGTGAGGGACACCATGTCGCCTATCACTATAAACTGCTTGTTCCGATTTACGTCTGTTGAGGAGCACATTGTCGCCTTCACTATAAACTCTTGTTCCGATTATACGTCCTGTTGAGGGAGCACCATGTCGCCTATCTATAAACTCTTGTTCGATTATAGTCCGTGTGAGGGAGCACATGTCGCCTATCACTATAAACTGCTTGTTCCATTATACGTCCTGTGTGAGGGAGCACCATGCGCTATCACTATAAACTGCTTGTTCCGATTTAGTCGTGTGAGGAGCACCATGTCGCTATCACTATAAATCTTGTTCCTGATTATACGTCCTGTGTGAGGAGCACCATTGTCGCCTATCACTATAAACTGTTGTTCCGATTATACGTCCTGTTAGGAGCACATGTCGCCTATACTATAACTCTTGTTCTGATTATACGTCCTGTTGAGGAACCATTGTCGCTATCACTATAAACTCTTGTTCGATTATAGTCCTGTGTGAGGAGCACCATGCGCTATCACTATAACTACTTGTTCGATTATACGTCCTGTGTGAGGGAGCACCTGTCGCCTATCACTATAAACTCTTGTTCTGATTATAGTCCGTGTGAGGGACACCATGTGCTATCATATAACTCTTGTTCCGATTAAGTCTGTGAGGAGCACTGTCGCCTATCACTATAAACTCTTGTTCCGATTATATCTGGTGAGGAGACCATGTCGCCTATCACTATAAACTCTTGTTCCGATTAGTCTGTGTGAGGGCACATGTCGCTATCACTATAAACTCTTGTTCCGATTATACGTCGTGTGAGGGGCACTGTCGCCTTCATTAAACTCTTGTTCCGATTATACGTCCTGTTAGGGAGCACCATTGTGCCTATCACTATAAACTTGTTCCGATATACGTCCTGTGTGAGGAGCACCATTGTCGCCTATCACTATAAATCTTGTTCCGATATACGTCCTGGTGAGGGAGCACCATGTCGCTATCATATAACTACTTGTTCGATATACGTCCTGTGTGAGGGCACCATGTGCCTATCACTATAAACTTTGTTCTGATATACGTCCTGTGTGAGGGGACACTGTCGCCTACACTATAAACTCTTGTTCAGATTATAGTCCTGTGTGAGGGAGACCATTGCGCCTATCACATAAATGCTTGTTCCTGATATACGCCTGTGTGAGGAGCACCATTCGCTTCACTTAAACTGCTTGTTCTGATATACGTCCTGTGTGAGGGAGACCATGTCGCTATCTATAACTCTTGTTCGATTATACGTCTGTGTGAGGGAGCACCATGTCGCTATCATTAAACTGCTTGTTCGATTATACGTCCTGTTGAGGGAGCACCATTGTCGCCTATCACTAAAACTATTGTTCCGATTATACGTCCGTGTGAGGGAGCACATGTCGCCTATCACTATAAACTCTTGTTCCGATTATACGTCCTGTGTGAGGGAGCACCATTGTCGCCTATCACTATAAACTCTTGTTCCGATTATACGTCCTGTGTGAGGGAGCACCATGTCGCCTATCCTATAAATCTGTTCGATTATACTCCTGGTGGGGACACCATTGTCGCTATCACTTAATCTTGTTCGATTATACGTCCTGTGTGAGGGAGCACCATGTCGCCTATCACTATAAATGCTTGTTCCGATTATACGTCCTGTGTGAGGAGCACCATGTCGCCTATCACTATAAACTGCTTGTTCCTGATTATACGTCCTGTGTGAGGGAGCACCATGTGCTATCATAAACTCTGTTCCGATTATACGTCTGTGTGAGGGAGCACCTTGTCGCCTATCACTATAAACTGCTTGTTCCGATTATACGTCCTGTGTGAGGGAGCACCATTGTCGCCTATCACTATAAACTCTTGTTCCAGATTATACGTCCTGTGTGAGGGACACCATTGTCGCTTCACTATAAACTCTTGTTCCGATTATACGTCCTGTGTGAGGGAGCACCATGTCGCTATCACTATAAACTCTTGTTCCGATTATACGTCCTGTGTGAGGGCACCATTGTCGCCTATCACTATAAACTACTTGTTCCGATTATACGTCTGTGTGAGGGACACCATTGTCGCTATCACTATAAACTCTTGTTCCAGTTATACGTCCTGTGTGAGGAGCACATTGTCGCTATCACTATAAACTTTGTTCTGATTATACGTCCTGTGTGAGGAGCACCATTGTCGCCTATCACTATAAACACTTGTTCCGATTATAGTCCGTGTGAGGGAGCACCATGTCGCCTATCACTATAAACTGCTTGTTCCGATTATACGTCCTGTGTGAGGAGCACATTTCGCTATCATATAAACTACTTGTTCTATTATACGTCCGTGTGAGGGAGCACCTGTCGCCTATCACTATAAACTCTGTTCCGATTATAGTCCTGTGTGAGGGAGCACCATGTCGCCTACATATAAACTGCTTGTTCCGATTATACGTCCTGTGAGGGAGACCTGTCGCTATCACTATAAACTCTTGTTCCTGATTATAGTCTGTTGAGGGAGCACCACTGTCGCTATCATATAAACTACTTGTTCAGATTATACGTCTGTGTGAGGGAGCACATGTCGCTATCATATAAACTCTTGTTCCGATTATACTCTGTTGAGGGAGACATGTCGCTATCACTATAAACGCTTGTTCCGATTATACGTCTGTGTGAGGAGCACTTGCGCCTATCACTATAAACTCTTGTTCCGATTTACGTCTGTTGAGGGAGCACATGTCGCATCACTATAAACTACTGTTCCAGATTATAATCGTGTGAGGGAGCACCTGTCGCATCACTATAAATTTGTTCCGATTATACGTCCTGTGTGAGGGAGCACCATTGTCGCTATCATTATAAATCTTGTTCCGATTACGTCTGGTGAGGACCCATTCGCTATCACTAAACTCTTGTTCGATTATACGTCGTGTAGGAGCACATTGGCCATCATATAAATACTTGTTCCAGATTATACGTCCAGTGTGAGGGACACCATTGTCGCCTATCACTATAAACTGCTTGTTCCGATTAACGTCAGTGTGAGGGACACCATTGTCGCCTATCATATAAACTACTTGTTCCAGATTATACGTCCTGTGTGAGGAGCACCATGTCGCCTATCACTATAAACTCTTGTTCGATTATACGTCCTGTGTGAGGGAGCACCATTGTCGCCTATCACTATAAATACTTGTTCCAGATTATACGTCGTGTGAGGGAGAACCATTGCGCCTATACTATAAACTGTGTTCCAGATTATACGTCTGTTGGGGATACCACTTGTCGCCTATCACTATAAACTGCTTGTTCCGATTATACGTCCGTGTGAGGAGCACCATTGTCGCCTATCACTATAAACTACTTGTTCCAGATTATACGTCTTGTGTGAGGGGCACCATTGTCGCCTATCATATAAACTACTTGTTCAGATTATACGTCCTGTGAGGGAGCACCATTGTCGCCTATCACTATAAACACTTGTTCCTGATTATACGTCCTGTATGAGGGAGCCCCATGTCGCCTATCACTATAAACTGCTTGTTCCTGATTATACGTCTGTGTGAGGGAGCACAACTGTCGCCTATCACTATAAACTGCTTGTTCCTGAATTATACGTCCTGTGTGAGGAGCACCATGTCGCCTATCACTATAAACTGCTTGTTCCTGATTTAGTCTGTGTGAGGGAGCACCACTGTCGCCTATCACTATAAACTGCTTGTTCCTGATTATACGTCCTGCGTGAGGAGAGCACCATTGTCGCTATCACTATAAACTGCTTGTTCCTGATTATACGTCCTGTGTGAGGGAGCACCACTGTCGCCTATCACTATAAATGCTTGTTCCTGAAATAACGTCCTGTGCAAAACCCCCTTTTTTTTTTTTTTAAAAAGTTTTTTCCCCTTTTTTTAAAATTTTTTTTTAAAAAAAATTTTTTAAAAAAAATTTTTTTTTTTAAAAAAAATTTTAAAAAAAAAATTTTTAAAAACCCCCTTTTTCCCAAAAACCTTTTGCCTTTTAAATTTTAAAAAAACCCTTCCCCTTTTTTTCCCCTTTTTTAAAGGGGGTCCAGGGGTTAGGGGGGAACCATTGTCGCCCCACTAAAAAACTGCTTTTTCCCCAAATTTTATTTTTCAGTGTTGGGGAAAGACCCCCACTGTCGTCTATAAATAAAAAACTGCTTGTTCCCTGATAATACGTCCTGTGTGAGGGAAACCACTTTACCCCTATCACAAAAAACCCTTTTTTTTCCCTGATTTACTCCGTGTAAAGGGGCCCATCGTTGTCGCCTATCACTAAAAACTGCTTTTTTTCCTGATTAATACGTCCGTGTGGGGAGAACCCCACTGTAGCCTTCACTAAAAACGGCTTTTTCCCCTAAATTATACGTCCAGTGTTAGGGAGCACCATGTGCCTATCACTATAAACTACTTGTTCCCATATTATACGTCCTGGGAGGAAAGCACCATTTTTTCCCCTTTATCACTATAAGCTACTTATTCCATATTATACGTTATGTTTTTGGGGGAGCAAAAAATTGTCGCCTATCACTAAAAAACTGTTTTTTTTCCTGAGTATACGTCCTGGGGTGGGGGAAACCACCATTTTTCGCCTATCACAAAAAAACAAATTTTTTCCTGTTTAAATATGCCCAGTTTTTAGGGGAACCATTGTCGCCTCTCACTATAAACTGCTTGTTCCATATTATATGTTCAGTGTTAGGGTGTACCACTGTCGTCTATCAATATAAACTGCTTGTTCCTGATAATACGTCCTGTGTGAGGGAGAACCACTGTAGCCTATCACTATAAACTTTTTTTCCTGAGTATACGTCCTGTGTGAGGGAGCATCGTTGTCGCCTATCACTATTAACTGCTTGTTCATGATTATACGTCCTGTGTGAGGGAGAAACACTGAAGCCTATCACTATAAACTGCTTGTTCCTGGTTATACGTCCAGTGTTAGGGAGCACCACTGTCGCCTATCACTATAAACTACTTGTTCCATATTATACGTCCTGTTTGAGGGAGCACCACTGTCGCCTATCACTATAAACTACTTATTCCATATTATACGTCCTGTGTGAGGGAGAACCATTGTCGCCTATAACTATAAACTGCTTGTTCCTGATTATATGTCCATTGTTAGGGAGAACCACTGTCGCCTCTCACTATAAACTAATTGTTCCATATTATACGTCCTGTGTGAGGGAGCACCATTATAGCCTATCACTATAAACTGCTTGTTCCTGATTATATGTCCAGTGTTAGGGAGAACCACTGTCGCCAATCACTATAAACTGCTTGTTCCATATTATATGTCCAGTGTTAGGGAGCATCACTGTCGCCTATTATTATAAACTGCTTGTTCCTGATAATACGTCCAGTGTTAGGGAGCACCACTGTCGCCTAACACTATAAACTACTTGTTCCATATTATACGTCCTGTGTGAGGGAGCACCCCATTGTCGCCTATCACTATAAACTACTTGTTCCATATTATACGTCCTGTGTGAGGGAGCACCATTGTCGCTTATCACTATAAACTGCTTGTTTCTGATTATACGTCCTGTGTGAGGGAGAAACACTGTAGCCTATCACTATAAACTGCCTGTTCCTGATTATATGTCCAGTTTTAGGGAGAACCACTGTCGCCTATCAATATAAACTTCTTGTTCCATATAATATGTTCAGTTTTAAGTAGCACCACTGTCGCCTATCAATATAAACTGCTTGTTCCTGATAATACGTCTAGTGTTAGGGAGCATCACTGTCGATTATCACTATAAACTACTTGTTCCATATTATACGTCCTTTGTGAGGGAGCACCATTGTCGCCTATAACTATAAACTGCTTGTTCCTGATTATATGTCCAGTGTTAGGGAGAACCACTGTCGCCTATCACTATAAACTGCTTGTTCATGATTATACGTCCAGTGTTAGGGAGCACCATTGTCGCCTATCACTATAAACTACTTGTTCCATATTATACGTCCTGTGTGAGGGAGCACCATTGTCGCCTATAACTATAAACTGCTTGTTCCTGATTATATGTCCAGTTTTAGGGAGAACCACTGTCGCCTATCAATATAAACTGCTTGTTCCATATTATATGTTCAGTGTTAGGCAGCACCACTGTCGCCTATCAATATAAACTGCTTGTTCCTGATAATACGTCCAGTGTTAGGGAGCATGACTGTCGCCTATCACTATAAACTACTTGTTCCATTTTATACGTCCTGTGTGAGGGTGCAACATTGTCGCCTATCACTATATAATGCTTGTTCCTGATTATATGTCCAGTGTTAGCGAGAACCACTGTCGCCTTTCAATATAAACTGCTTGTTCCATATTATATGTTCAGTGTTATTGAGCACCACTGTCGCCTATCAATATAAACTGCTTGTTCCTGATAATACGTCCAGTGTTAGGGAGCATCACAGTCGCCTATCACTATAAACTACTTGTTCCATATTATACGTCCTGTGTGAGGGAGCACCATTGTCGCCTATCACTATAAACTACTTGTTCCATATTATACGTCCTGTGTGAAGGAGCACCATTGTCGCCTATAACTATAAACTACTTGTTCCATATTATACGTCCTGTGTGAGTTAGCACCATTGTCTAGTATAACTATAAACTGCTTGTTCCTGATTATATGTCCAGTTTTAGGGAGAACCACTGTCGCCTATCACTAAAAACAGCTTGTTCCATATTATATGTCCAGTGTTAGGGAGCACCACTGTCGCCTATCAATATAAACTGCTTGTTCCTGACTATACGTTTTGTGTGAGGGAGCACCGTTGTCGCCTATCACTATAAACTGCTTGTTACTGATTATACGTCCAGTGTTAGGGAACACCACTGTAGCCTATCACTATAAACTACTTGTTCCATATTAAACGTCCTGTGTTAGGTTGCACCATTGTCGCCTATCACTATAAACTGCTTGTTACTGATTATACGTCCTGTGTGAGGGAGAACCACTGTAGCCTATCACTATAAACTGGTAGTTCCTGATTATACGTCCAGTGTTAGGGAGCACCACTGTCGCCTATCACTATAAAATACTTGTTCCATATTCTACGTCCTATGTGAGGGAGCACCATTGTCGCCTATCACTATAAACTGCTTGTTCCTGATTATACGTCCTGTGTGAGGGAGCACCATTGTCGTCTATCAATATAAACTGTTTGTTCCAGATTATACGTCCTGTGTGAGGGAGCACCATTGTCGCCTATCACTATAAACTGCTTGTTCCAGATTATACGTCCTGTGTGAGGGAGCACCATTGTAGCCTATCACTATAAACTGCTTGTTCCTGATTATACGTCCTTTGTTAGGGAGAACCACGGTAGCCTATCACTATAAACTGGTAGTTCCTGATTATACGTCCAGTGTTAGGGAGCACCACTGTCGCCTATCACTATAAAATACTTGTTCCATATTCTACGTCCTATGTGAGGGAGCACCATTGTCGCCTATCACTATAAACTGCTTGTTCCTGATTATACGTCCTGTGTGAGGGAGCACCATTGTCGTCTATCAATATAAACTGTTTGTTCCAGATTATACGTCCTGTGTGAGGGAGCACCATTGTCGCCTATCACTATAAACTGCTTGTTCCAGATTATACGTCCTGTGTGAGGGAGCACCGTTGTCGCCTATCACTATAAACTGCTTGTTCCTGATTATACGTCCTGTGTGAGGGAGCGCCACTGTCGCCTATCACTATAAACTGCTTGTTCCAGATTATACGTCATGTGAGAGGGAGAACCACTGCAGCCTATCACTATAAACTGCTTGTTCCTGATAATACGTCCTGTGTGAGGGAGAACAACTGTCACCTATCACTATAAACTGCTTGTTCCTGATTATACGTCCTGTGTGAGAGAGAACCACTGTAGCCTATCACTATTAATTGCTTGTTCCTGACTATACGTCCTGTGTGAGGGAGCATCGTTGTCGCCTATCACTATAAAATGCTTGTTCCTGATTATACGTCCTGTGTGAGGGAGAACCACTGTCGCCTATCACTATAAACTGCTTGTTCCAGATTATACGTCATGTGAGAGGGAGAACCACTGCAGCCTATCACTATAAACTGCTTGTTCCTGATTATACGTCCTGTGTGAGAGAGCACCATTGTCGCCTATCACTATAAACTGCTTGTTCCATATTATTTGTCCAGTGTTAGGGACCACCACTGTCGCCTATCTATATAAACTGCTTGTTCCATATTATATGTCCAGTGTTAGGGAGCACCACTGTCGCCTATCAATATAAAATTCTTGTTCCAGATTATACGTATTGTGTGAGGGAGCACTACTGTCGCCTATCACTATAAACTTCTTGTTCCAGATTATACGTCCTGTATGAGGGAGCACCACTGTCGCCTATCACTATAAACAACTTGTTCCAGATTATACGTCCTGTGTGATGGAGCACCACTGTCGCCTATCACTATAAACTGCTTGTTACAGATTAAACGTCCTCTGTGAGGGAGAAACACTGTCGCCTATCACTATAAACTGCTTGTTCCTGATTATATGACCAGTGTTAGGGAGCACCACTGTCGCCTATCAATATAAACTGCTAGCTCCTAATTATACGTCTTGTGTGAGGGAGCACCGTTGTCGCCTATCACTATAAAATGCTTGTTGCTGATTATATGTCCAGTGTTAGGGGCACCACTGTCGAATTTCATTTTAAACAGCTTGTTCCTGATTATACGTCCTGTATGAGAGAGCACCATTGTCGCCTATCACTATAAACTGCTTGTTCCTGATTATATGTCCAGTGTTAGGGAGAACCACTGTCGCCTCTCACTATAAACTGCTTGTTCCTGATTATACGTCCTGTGTGAGGGAGAACCACTGTAGCCTATCACTATAAACTGCTTGTTCCTGACTATACGTCCTGTGTGAGGGAGTATCGTTGTCGCCTATCACTATAAACTGCTTGTTCCTGATTATACGTCCTTTGGGAGGGAGAACCACTGTAGCCTATCACTACAAAATTCTTTTTCCTGATTATACGTCCAGTGTTAGGGAGCACCACTGTCTCCTATCACTATAAACTGCTTGTTCCTGATTTTACGTCCAGTGTTATGGAGCACCACTGTCGCCTATCACTATAAACTGCTTGTTCCATATAATATGTCCAGTGTTAGGGAGCACCACTGTCGCCTATCAATATAAACTGCTTGTTCCTGACTACACGTCCTGTGTGAGGGAGCACCACTGTCGCCTATCACTATAAACTGCTCGTTCCTGATTATATGTCCAGTGTTAGGGAGCACCACTGTCGCCTATCACTATAAACAGCTTGTTCCTGATTATACGTCCAGTGTTAGGGAGCAAAATTGTCGCCTATCACTATAAACTACTTGTTCCAGATTATACGTCCTGTGTGAGGGAGCACTACTGTCGCCTATCACTATAAACTGCTTGTTCCTGATTATATGTGGAGTATTAGGGAGCACCACTGTCGCCTATCACTATTAACTGCTTGTTCCTGATTATACGTCCTGTATGAAGGAGCACCACTGTCGCCTATCACTATAAACTACTTGTTCCAGATTATACGTCCTGTGTGAGGTAGCACCTTTGTCGCCTATCACTATAAACTGCATGTTCCAGATTATACGTCCTGTGTGAGGGAGCACTACTGTCGCCTATCACTATAAAATTCTTGTTCCAGATTATACGTCCTGTATGAAGGATCACCACTGTCGCCTATCACTTTAAACTACTTGTTCCAGATTATACGTCCTGTGTGAGGGAGCACCACTGTCGCCTATCACTATAAACTGCTTGTTCCAGATTAAACGTCCTGTGTGAGGGAGAACCACTGTCGCCTATCACCATGAACTGCTTGTTCCTGATTATATGTCCAGTGTGAGGGAGCACCGTTGTCGCCTATCACTATAAACTGATTGTTCCTGATTATACGTCCAGTGTTAGGGAGCACCACTGTCGCCTATCACTATAAAATACTTGTTCCATATTATACGTCCTATGTGAGGGAGCACCATTGTCGCCTATCACTATAAACTGCTTGTTCCTGATTATACGTCCTGTGTGAGGGAGCACCATTGTCGCCTATCAATATAAACTGCTTGTTCCAGATTATACGTCCTGTGTGAGGGAGCACCATTGTCGCCTATCACTATAAACTGCTTGTTCCAGATTATACGTAATGTGTGAGGGAGCACCATTGTCGCCTATTACTATAAACTGCTTGTTCCAGATTATACGTCCTGTGTGAGGGAGCAGCATTGTCGCCTATCACTATAAACTGCTTGTTACTGATTATACGTCCTTTGTGAGGGAGAACCACTGTAGAATATAACTATAAACTGCTTTTTCCTGATTATACGTCCAGTGTTACGTAGCACCATTGTCGCCTATCACTATAAAATACTTGTTCCATATTATACGTCCTGTGTGAGGGAGCATCATTGTCGCCTAACACTATAAAATACATGTTCTATATTATACGTCCTGTGTCAGGGAGCACCACTGTCGCCTATCACTATAAACTGCTTGTTCCTGATTTTACGTCCTGTGTGAGGGAGCACCATTGTCGCCTATCACTATAAACTGCTTGTTCCAAATTATACGTCCTGTGTGAGGGAGCACCATTGTCGCCTATCACTATAAACTGCTTGTTCCAGATTATACGTCCTGTGTGAGGGAGCATAATTGTCGCCTATCACTATAAACTGCTTGTTCCTGATTATACGTCCTGTGTGAGGGAGCACCATTGTCGCCTATCACTATAAACTGCTTGTTCCTGATTATATGTCCAGTGTTAGGGAGCACCACTGTCGCCTATCAATATAAACTGCTTGTTCCTGACTATAAGTCCTGTGTGAGGGAGCACCGTTGTCGTCTATCACTATAAACTGCTTGTTCCTGATTATACGTCCTGTGTGAGGGAGAACCACTGTCGCCTATCACTATAAACTGCTTGTTCCTGATTATACGTCCTGTGTGAGGGAGCATAATGGTCGACTATAACTATAAACTGCTAGTTCACGCATATACGTCCTGTGTGAGGGAGCACCATTGTCGCCTATCACTATAAACTGCTTGTTCCAGATTATACGTCCTGTGTGAGGGAGCACCATTGTCGCCTATCACTATAAACTGCTTGTTCCTGATTATACGTCCTGTGTTGAGGGAGCACCACTGTCGCCTATCACTATAAACTGCTTGTTCCAGATTATACGTCCTCTGTGAGGGAGAACCACTGTAGCCTATCACTATAAACTGCTTGTTCCTGATTATACGTCCTGTGTGAGGGAGAACCACTGTCGCCTATCACCATAAACTGCTTGTTCCTGATTATATGTCCAGTGTTAGGGAGCACCACTGTCGCCTATCACTATAAACTGCTTGTTCCTGATTATACGTCCTGTATGAGGGAGCACCATTGTGGCCTATCAATATAAACTGCTTGTTCCAGATTATACGTCCTGTGTGAGGGAGCACCATTGTCGCCTATCACTATAAACTGCTTGTTTCAGATTATACGTCCTGTGTGAGGGGAGCACCATTTTCGCCTATCACTATAAACTGCTTGTTCCAGATTATACGTCCTGTGTGAGGGAGCACCATTGTCCGCGTATCACTATAAACTGCTTGTTCCTGATTATACGTAGTGTGTGAGGGAGCACCACTGTCTCCTATCACTATAAACTGCTTGTTCCAGATTATACGTCCTGTGTGAGGAAGAACCACTGTAGCCTATCACTATAAACTGCTTGTTCCTGATTATACGTCCAGTGTTAGGGAGCACCATTGTCGCCTATCACTATAAAATACTTGTTCCATATTATACGTCCTGTGTGTGGGAGCACCATTGTCGCCTAACACTATAAAATACATGTTCCATATTATACGTCCTGTGTGAGGGAGCACCACTGTCGCCTATCACTATAAACTGCTTGTTCCTGATTATACGTTCTGTGTGAGGGAGCACCATTGTCGCCTATCAATATAAACTGCTTGTTCCAGTTTATACGTCCTGTGTGAGGGAGCACCATTGTCGCCTATCACTATAAACTGCTTGTTCCTGATTATACGTCCTGTGTGAGGGAGCACCTTTGTCGCCTATCACTATAAATTTTTTTTCCAGATTATACGTCCTGTGTGAGGGAGCACCATTGTCGCCTATCACTATAAACTGCTTGTTCCTGATTATACGTCCTGTATGAGGGAGCACCACTGTCGAATATCACTATAAACTGCTTGTTCCTGATTATACGTCCTGTGTGAGGGGAGCACCATTGTCGCCTATCACTATAAACTACTTGTTCCATATTATACGTCCTGTGTGAGGGAGCACCATTGTCGCCTACCATTATAAACTGCTTGTTCCTGATTATACGTCCTGTGTGAGGGAGCACCATTGTCGCCTACCACTATAAACTGCTTGTTCCAGATTATACGTCCTGTGTGAGGGAGAACCACTGTAGCCTATCACTATAAACTGCTTGTTCCTGATTATACGTCCAGTGTTAGGGAGCACCACTGTCGCATATAACTATAAACTACTTGTTCCATATTATACGTCCTGTGTGAGGGAGCACAATTGTCGCCTATCACTATAAACTGCTTGTTCCTGATTATACTTCCTTTGTGAGGGAGCACCATTGTCGGCTATCACTATAAACTACTTGTTCCAGATTATACGTCCTGTGTGAGGGAGAACCGTTGTCCCCTATCACTATAAACTGCTTGTTCCTGATTATACGTTCTGTGTGAGGGAGAACCACTGTAGCCTATCACTATAAACTGCTTGTTCCTGATTATAGGTCCAGTGTTAGGGAGCACCACTGTCGCCTATCACTATAAAATACTTGTTCCATATTATACGTCCTGTATGAGGGAGCACCACTATCGCCTATCACTATTAACTGCTTGTTCCTGATTATACGTCCTTTGTGAGGGAGCACCATTGTCGCCTATCACTATAAACTACTTGTTCCATATTATACGTCCTGTGTGAGGGAGCACCATTGTCGCCTACCACTATAAACTGCTTGTTCCAGATTGTACGTCCTGTGTGAGGGAGAACCACTGTAGCCTATCACTATAAACTGCTTGTTCCAGATTATACGTCCTGTGTGAGGGAGCATCGTTGTCGCCTTTCAATATAAACTGCTTGTTCCAGGTTATACCTCCTATGTGAGGGAGCACCATTGTCGCCTATCACTATAAACTACTTGTTCCTGATTATACGTCCTGTGTGAGGGAGCACCATTGTCGCCTTTCACGATAAACTACTTGTTCCAGATTATACGTCCTGTGTGAGGGAGCACCATTGTCGCCTATCACTATAAACTGCTTGTTCCTGATTATACGTCCTGTGTGAAGGAGCACCGTTGTCGCCTATCACAATAAACTACTTGTTCCTGATTATACGTCCTGTGTGAGGGAGCACCGTTGTCGCCTATCAATATAAACTGCTTGTTCCAGGTTATACCTCCTGTGTGAGGGAGCACCATTGTCGCCTATCACAATAAACTACTTGTTCCTGATTATACGTCCTGTGTGAGGGAGCACCGTTGTCGCCTATCAATATAAACTACTTGTTCCAGGTTATACCTCATGTGTGAGGGAGCACCACTGTCGCCTACCACTATAAACTACTTGTTCCATATTATACGTCCTGTATGAGGGATCACCATTGTCGCCTATCACTATAAACTACTTGTTCCAGGTTATACCTCCTGTGTGAGGGAGCACCATTGTCGCCTATCACTATAAACTGCTTGTTCCTGATTATACGTCCTGTGTGAAGGAGCACCGTTGTCGCCTATCACAATAAACTACTTGTTCCTGATTATACGTCCTGTGTGAGGGAGCACCGTTGTCGCCTATCAATATAAACTGCTTGTTCCAGGTTATACCTCCTGTGTGAGGGAGCACCATTGTCGCCTATCACTATAAACTGCTTGTTCCTGATTATACGACCTGTGTGAGGGAGCACCACTTTCGCCTATCAATATAAACTGCTCGTTCCTGATTATACGTCCTGTGTGAGGGAGCACCATTGTCGCCTATCACTATAATCTGCTTGTTCCAGATTATACGTCCTGTGTGAGGGAGCACCATTGTCGCCTATCTCTATAAACTACTTGTTCCAGATTATACGTCATGTGTGAGGGAGCACCTCTGTCGCCTGAAACACTTCTTAAAGGATTGCCCTTACTTTCCCCCTTTTGCAGGTGGTTAACTACATTCGGTATTTCCTTCATCTTTCTGCTCAGAAGGTCAATCAATTTTTGTAGGTGGGCCATTTCCCTATCTCCACGATGGTTGGCTTCAAACCCCTCAGAATGTACATAATCTTATTTTCCTCAGACATCTGTTTGTCATATTTATTACACATGCTAATCACATTATAAATGCATCTTTGATGGTCTCGTCAACGCCCTGCACCAATTTCCTATGGCGAATTTCTATGTCTTCTGCCTCGTTAACTCAGGTGAATGCTTTCTTCAGTTCGTTTGTTAAGCCCGCAAATTATGTGAACTCGTCGGCACTGTCGCTTATATTTTGTACCAACGCTCCACTGCACCTTTTAAACAGATAGGCAAGTAAGTGACACAATTCTTGTCTTCCCAATTGTTGATGACAGCCACTCTTTTATAGTTCGTTAGATACTCAGACAAGTCCTCCGTTTTCTTCCCAGAATATTAACCAATGTCAACGAAAAACCTACTATTGCTTTCCATTTATATTAGGTTATTACAATTCTCAGAAATTAGAGTCAATGAACGCTCAGCTGAAATAACTGTGTAACAATGCTGGTGTACTCTGGTTATAATCAGAACTACTTTCTGGTGACTTGTCTCCCCTTCAATCCTAATCGTAGGTGGCTTTTCAGTGTCCAGTGTCCCTAACTGTTTTCTGTGTGTAACTGCGTAAGTTATGTTTTGGAAACATATAAAATGCCAGTCGCCATTGTTTAAATCCAGGAACCCTTGCAATGTGCATTTAACAAAAAAAAATTAAATACCCAGGGCTGTCAAGAATTATAATAATAGTGTCCCAAGTATAGAACAAAATTAATTATCACACATCAAATATTGTTCCAAACAGTGTAACCCACATGTACAACGCACTACTCAAAAAAAAGTGCTCACTCAATGCAAATCACTAAATTAATACATGAACTTAAATTAATAATAAGAAACCAACACAAACTTAAATTAACTATGTAACTATCAGTACCTATTTTAACGACTTAACCTAAACCTTAATAATAAAAACCAATAATCAAGCAAACCTTCTCAGCAACATGCCCATGACCACATGACATAAGAAAAAAAAATAAAAGAAAACCAACCAAAACCTACAAAGCCACTTACCCAAAAAATTGGTGTGGTGTGAAAAGAATACTTCCCAAAAAGTCCAACACTCTCACAGCGCCAGACGACACGGCGTCAACCACCAGATGCTATAAATTACGTAGGGGGGGAAGGAGGGTAAGGAAAAGAGGAAAGGGATAAATGGGGAAAAGGAAAAGAAACAAGAAAAAAAGGGATAAAATAAGGGAAGGAAAAGGGAGGAGAGGAAGATGAAGAGGAATAGGATAAAGAGGTAGAAGAAAGAAGAGCTCACTGAAATCTCAACTCAAATGACCGAAGCTCCACATCGAAGTCTGAAATGGTAAATAAATCACCCAATATCACAATGTCGACGACTCGCCTTAATAAATAGAGGTCTTCAGGGTGCCCTCAAATACCCTTAACATACATGTAGAGATACTTCAACCATTCTCAGTCCACCAACCATTATTTAATATTTCCCACTCAGGGATAACATGGGGTTAAAACACTCGCACAGGTTGCAAATATGTATTAGAACGAACGAAGGGGGAGGGGGATGGTATAGGGATATAGGGATCGGGATCATGTAATACCTTTATAGGGTGGTTCTATTTAAAAGTCCTTCCTATCAACGCATCCATCTGTATTCAGAAGACTTTCTCTCTTATTATAAAATATTTGATGTGTAGTATTTCAGGTGTAATAAATCAACTGTGAATAAAATTAGAAAAGGGCTTAACAAAAACTTTAAAACTCTAAAATAGATTGTCTACCTGGCAGGGGTACTGAAAAAAATGACACTCGCCAGTTTTCAAAACAACTAATTAAACAATTTTATTATCAACTACTATCAATCTGTATAAGTTAGCAATAACAATAATAATAAAAATGGGTATAATATCTTGTTGGCTGCCAATGAGTATTATTTTGCAATTTAATAAAAAAGATTTAAATCAGTCTCGTTTGACTAATTTTCCAAATGTAAACACTAGGCTCCTCGATCAATAATTTTGTACACTTTAGACTCTCAAAGTAGCTAATTACTTCAAAGGATTGGCAAGAAAATCAAGAATTATATGTAAAAAAACTATCTTATATTTAAATTAACATAGATTTTAAAATAAATTAACAACTTCCTAGTAACCAAATAATATCCACAACTTTGCACATACCTAGAAAACAAAACAATCCTGGAACTGTCAGGAGTACCAACTGCTTAATTTCAAATACACAATTGACAAAATACACGACCAACCAACAACAACTTGTTACACATCAGAAATCGATTACTTCCCTCTGTGAAAAGACCATCTATTACACCATGAGAAAATTAATTAACTCACCTTCTACAACAATTCTGAAACGACAGTAACTGCATCCCTTATCTCGTAGCTGCGTACAAGCCAAATGCCTTTTGTCAATCACTGAACTTACTCTCTCACACACACACGTCATCCCTCGCTAATCTCTTCTAAACTTAACTTATTCTTCGACTTAAATATATAAGATTCACCGGGGCCACTCTTGCAGAACTTTCGGAAAGGAATATCCCGACCAATCCAATCACTAACCTATGCAAAAAAAGATCAAATCAACAACTTAACTCATTCTGGATGTTTGCCGAGTGGCTCCCCCGACCGTGGCTGTTCACATACACGCACAACCTCTGCTCACTCCGATATCACTCACTCCACTGCACTCTCTGCTCCCCTGCTCCTGACCATCATTTTGTCTGCCTCGCCCCGCCTCAGCCTTCAGCCAATCAGCGGGTGGCCTCCCCCCTCTTGCCGCAGACAGCCCACAAAGGAGGCATATGGATGTTTTCCCCTGACCCTGGAAAGGCTGGTATCAGCATGAAGTCTTCCCCCTCTCCCTGGCACGATCCTAACTCTGGCCAGCCACAGCCACAAAATACGACGACGCAGCTTGCCTCGAACATTCTACACTGCGCGCAAAAATGTGCGAGGCACAGCTGGCTTGTGCTGATGCCTCCATTCTTTGCATACCAAGTTCCTACAAATTGTCATCATCGAAACGAACAAAACTGCAACTTCACTTCGTCCGAGAAAGTTTGATACTGAGAGCAGTAAAATTCACAGTAACATGCAGATTCCTAACCCGATCAAGAGAGAAAATTCCTGGTGTCCCAAATCGAGAATTGAAGAAAAAAATTAAATCAAAACATACGAAAAAAAAAAAAAAAAAATTCCCTCTGAACGAAAAATTGAAATGTAATCCTCTAAAACAATTCCTATCCTGAAAACTAATAAAATGAACCTTCAAAACTAACATTTGTCCAAACAAAAAAAAAATACTCATCAACTTTTATGGGTGTAACAATATACAAGGGCAAGGTAATTAAATGGTGAAATGTGTTCAAAACATTGATAAAGGTGACAGCGATTAATTAAGGTAGAGATCAGTTTGCTATTTACACTAGTTTCAATAGCATTTTTTAAACCAAAAAGTTTAAGTATAGCATTAACCAAAGCTTCAGATACTGTTAGTAACATGGAATTCAAATCAACCCTGAAACTCAGGATTACGATTCTGTCCGCCAATACTTTCACAGATTTATTTAGGGACTGATAAAAAAAAACCTGAAATGGTCCATATAGTGTGAGGCTAACTTTTGAATTTTTTTTTGTATTATTCAATGTACGATCTTCCAGGTGCTTAATTATCAAAATGTGATTCTCTAACTTGGTATAAATGCCATAGTGTATATCATTAAAAGAGTTCAAACTCTTTTCTAAATGAGCACGATCCTCAGAATCCAAAGTTCCAAACTGTGTTTTTAGGATTTTTTCCCTACATCGAGGATACCTCTTTTCTGCCGAGATTCCATCTCAGATTTGTAAGCTAAAGCACTTTCTTGCATTGGAGCAACAGAATACACAAAATGTTGTTCCTCAGTGACATTTTCGCACCGAAGTTCCCCAGATTGGTCATAAACAGAAATTACTGATTGGATGAGAGCATCACTTTGGGATGACTCTTCTTGCAGTTAAAGGAGATCAAAGTCGAGGACAATCGAGAAAAAACTATTTGAAAACATAACATAATTTTCCTTTTCAGTGATTGCACCAGAGTTCAGAGCTATTACTGTGACCAAAATGCAGAACGCTACAAGCACAAACACCAAGAAAACTGGAGACATGCTGACGTCCAGGAAGGCTCAAACACTCCCACCAAAAAAAAAAAAAACGGAGATCGACACAAAAATAAAGAAGGTAAGAATCCCTCAAGATCTAACTAGAGTCACATAATTAAAAAAAAAAACTACCAACATCCCAGTTATTAATGAACTAACACTTATATCGAACAGTACTGTCGATCCTAGGAAAGTCCCAAAAACATCTCCCAAAGAATAACATTTACAAATGTAAAAATAAAATTATCATCAATAATGTGCATACATAACCTTAATGAAAAATACTTTACAATTTGCGCAAATAATTTCTTAAATACTAGTACCATGGATTTTTATTTTGAGTTTAGGCCTATCACATGAAAACAATTAGAAGACCCTATAAAGACTCAGGCAAGTGGGTGTTCAATCCCGCTAAAGAGACAGCCAGGGTGCCACTTAAGATTTTACAAAAATAGAGTACTTATATGTATAGGGTTATTGAGTTCTCCGAAGAAATAAACAACAATAAATGGCAGATAGGCCCTGCAGTGTCCTAAGACTCTCAAAACACTAAGTAGTAACTTTTGAATAGAACTTTCTTAAATGGGAGATCTGTGGGCGAGTAGAAGTCTATTGCGGATACAAGCACAGCACAATAATTAGGCTAAAAATCAAGAAAATTTATCGTTTTCAAGAAACATTTTTCAAATCTTCAGGGGACATTATCTATCTCTTCAATTTTATCGTCAAAATCAAGCAAATCGGGCCATATTCAAGCTTACTTGATCCATACCTGCAATTAAATTCAAGCTCACTTTTAAAAAAAAGCACATTGAGCAGAATCCTTTTCGGGGTCAAAATTTGTTCTAAATCAGCAAGCTAGATCAATTATTTTACAAAAAATTACAAAATAAGATTAAATATTTAAGATAACTCCAGATTATGGATAAATTGTCATTTGCTCATTTCTCTGAAGCCATTAAAAGACATAGAAACTTCCTTATCGTTTAATAGTTTCAAAGCATTTTGATTTAATATTTCACATATTGCTCTGGTAAAGAAATTTTGAACTTATCATCTAGAATACAATTAATTTTTTTACAAAATTTAGATTCATAAGTTTCACAATCTGTTGCAGTATACTATTTATAATGTTCGAGATCTTGTAGTTTAGTGAATTCAAACGAATTGTTCGACTTATTGAGCAGAGATTCCATTCTTGAATTATGAAGAGAAAAATTTATTAAGAGGAAGAGAAAATAATTGGTGCTGAAATTTGATCAAGATATGATTATTAATCTTGTAGATTAGGCTTAAAAATCACTGCTAAAAGTTCCTGAAATTTGTTTGATTTTGGCCCTAATTTTCTCCATTTGAGCTGCAAATTGAAGTGTTTAACAGGAAAGGAGAAATTTGTTTGATTTTGGCTTTTATTTGCATGAATTTTAGCCCAATTATTGTGTTGCCCTTGTGTCCGCAATAGAAATCTACTGAATTTAAAAAAAAGAATTGAAACATGAGCAATTTATCCCTTTTGAAAAAATTCTGAAATAAAAATAACACTAGGAAAAAATTTCATTTGGCTTTAACAAAATGATTTTTTATTCGATTACACAACTTAACTATACATCCGAAAATTTGTATTAAACTATAGAAACAATTTGTTGTTTCTGCAAAATCGTTTACATCCTCCATTTATTAATTTTTAAAAGTGTATATACCTTCAGTAATTCTCTCTTTCAAATAATCACAAGTTAAATTCCGTTGGCTAATTTGAACAACATTGCATATTGTATTTGCTCCAACACTTTCTTTATAATCTGCACAAATTTTTATATTTGTTTCTTCTTATTCTACAGTAGTTTTTCTATATAAGTAATCAATAATACACAATAGTCTTCGCCCAAAAAATTAATAACAATTGATATTGCCTTCGAAGTGAACAGTTGGTTTAAAATTAAGTTCATTATTTCTTCATATAGTATCTAGTTTCGTTTATGAATTTCAAAAAATCACATTAAGCACGGAACATTTTATCACAAAGACCATTTCCAGTATCTAAATTCCAATTTTCTTTCAGAAAATTTCATTTCTACCATTTTTACAATAAATATTTTTCAAATTTTCAATGGTCAAACAAAGAAGTCCAGCAGGGACTTCGTTTTCTATAAATTGCCAATGATCAAAACTAATAGGTATTTTAGGGTGTTTGATTATTTTTTCTTTAACTGCAATTGCTCTGTTGGATTCGTATTCAACTATAGGCCACATAATTCCTAATTTTCGGATAACCATGGTTACCCTGATCAAAATAGCTTTTCTAAACCACACCAGCTGTGTTCTTATTTTCATAAACAAACAAATAGTTGTAATAAAATGACTTCATAAAAAGTAATTTTATAACCACCTTTCCAATAAATTTAATTGTTGCCATGAATAAAACCAAAAAAATATCTCAGTTGATACGTTATTTCATTTGTTTTATCACTATGAACAGATTTTACTCGATATTTAATATCAAGACCAGAAAATTCTAAATAATTTTGTTCATCTAGTGACCTTAATATGGCATTCATTATTGTTAATGTTATACCTGGATTATCAACAGCTTTAATAGTATTTCCATGTTTTGAAATGTCTACTCTAGAAAACTGAAAAGGGAAAAAGTTTGAATAAATGACGTTATCTGCTTTCTTATAATCTGCCTCATCTCCGACCTCATCTCTTTTAGTATACTATATTGCTCATAAACATAGGCATAAATTGGAAAAGAAAAGCCATCTGCTGTAGGAATATCAAATTCAATTCTATTATTATAAACATTAAAATTCCCCCTGGTTTGATCAGTTGGGGGAAAAGTTTGTCTATCAAAGCGTTCAATAGTTTTATAAATCATTCAGAAGAAAAAAAAAATATATAAAGATAAATTTGAAGAGCATTCCTCGAGTTAAATTACTCATTGAAAGATACAAAAAAATTATAAAAAACACCATAAAGTGGAATATGAAAGAATTAAGAAGAAAGCTCTACCTTTAATTGACGAACTATGCAATATTGGAAAAAAAGTAGAACAAGTTAGTGATAAAAATAAAAATGTAATAAATATATTTCTTCCTGTAGCAGCTAAAAATCTAGACTATCCACCAACACAAGGAGAAACATCTTTTGAAAGATAATTTTGACAAAATCCCCTAATGTTGAAAAGCAAATGGGCATTGTACCCATAAAAAATTTTACAAGTCCTGATTCTGTTATAAAACTTGGGATAGAAATTTCTCAAAAAATTGCTTTTAAAACACCATATAGTTTACGAGGAGATAATCTTAATTTATACATTGGAGATACAGAAGTAAACATAAATAATTATAAACTATCTGTTAATGGTAACTAATATACTTTAACAGAAGGGCTATCTAATTTAACAAAAAATGACTAATCAGATCTTGAAGGTAAATACAATGATAATGAATATGAAAATTACAATGGCATTGATATAGACACAAGTGTTGCAATCCAACAATATAATCCTAATAATCATATAAACGCAAATGGAGGTTGGAAGTATTTGAATTTTTATTAATCCAATTTATGGACCAATTTATGAACAGCATATTTTAAAAAAATCTCATTCAAGATCAGCGCCAAACACACCCAAAATAATTATTTCTCCAAGAACTCCTAGACCTGGAGAAGGCATGCAAAATACAACAATTTGCCAAAAGAACATAGTTGGACGAATTATGTTGGAAATTTTATTGACAGATTGTTTGTTATTCATGGTGAAGAAAATTCTGGTAATAACCATTTTTACAATGAAAAAGTGAGTGTAATGAATATGTTAAACAATAAATTTTTTGAATTTGTTATAAATAACAAGAAAATAATTTCATATTTTGTAAGAGTTTTTAATGTAATTCCACTTTCATATTGGAATTCTGAACATTATAGTAAAGGTATTATATATTGGGGATTAAACAATTTCAGTTTGCGCAAAATGCATTTGCCAGGTTATAATTATTTGTGGTCCATTTATAAAATTAAACAAAAGACTGGAAGAGGCAACTGTGGAATAAATTAATTAGATGAAACATGCAAATATCACGATGTTGCTTATAGAGATCATAATAAAAATAAACTAAACAAATAATGTTAGGTAAAAATACTCCAATTGGAGAAAAAATTCCTTCTTCTGCTTTTGCTTCAACAATGTTTACAAAACGAATATAAGGATGGGGCATTACAATTTATTATATTAATTATATATATTTTTTTACTCATACGAAGATAAGCTTAACTTTCGTTGTTCCCATTAATAAATTAAGATATTTGGGTATAGATCAATTTTTAACAAAAGATCATTTTGAGAAAAAAATTGAATATTAAGAGAAGCTGAAGGTTTCTGGTTAACTTTGGCACTTCCATACTAAAAATAATATTAATAGAAAAAACATGAAATGGATTACTTCATGGAGGATTTTCACCAATTTTATTAGCAGCTTTAGGTGCATTTGGTGCTTTAGCCAGAGGTGCTACTGCAATTTATAGTTATTTTGAACAAACTGAAAAAAAAAAAAAATCAGAAGTAGAAGAACAACAGAGACACAATTTAACAATGGAAAATAAACCAGGAAGTGGCATAGTGCCAAAAAATAGAGGACGGCCAAACAAATTTTGATATATACCCACTATCTAATATCGACATTGAAAAATATGTAAAAAACATTAAAATATAAAAATGTTCAGAAATGTTTACATGATTAACGAATTACCAAAAAGTATGCTCAAGAATGATGTACTGTGGTAAATTTCGATATTTCAACTAATCCTGTCACTCATTGAGTTTGCTATTTTAAAGAAAATAATTATGTTTACTATTTTGATACATTTGGAGGCAATATTCCTACTAATTTAACTAATTACATTAAAAACAGAAATATTTATTACAACGATAATATAATTCAGAATTTTGTTTCAGTTATATGTGAACATCTATGTTTCATTGTATTACATCTTTTCGAATGGTTCTTAGTTTAATGATATAATTTATTTGTTAATAAATGGTAGATATATTTGGAAACCCATTAATCAATTTTTAAAATAAAAATTTCAACACTAGTTCTTTTGCTCTAAAAACAGATGCAAATTTAAAATATTGCTTCTTATTTAAAAAATGTTGCAAATTAAATATATAAAATTATTGCTTCTGATTTTAAAAATGATGTAGATTCCAAATATAAAACTATTGCTTCTGATTTAAAGAAGATTTAGATTCAAGTTACAGTAGTATTGCTTCTTATTATGCTTTAAAAACGGATATAGATTTAAGATACAAAACTGTTTTATCTTTCAATTTATATTTAATTCGGCTTATGCTAAAAACACATATGTAAATTCAAGATTTAATACTATTGCTTCTGATTAGGCGTTTAAAGTAAAGTAAGTTAGATCATTGTCCACGACAAAAAAAAATATTAGTTTTATTCCCCTTTGCATGTATATAAAATACATATGAATTTTTTCCCCGTATTTTTCTACTGATTGGATTAAATTTTGTAATTTAACTTCTAACTCTTTATTATAGTATCGTAAATCTATATCCTTTTTTAATCCATCGCATTACAAATCTACATCTGATTTAATGCATAGTCAGTAGGAGTATTATTGTGTTTTTTTTTTTATTCTACATAATTTTTTACTGCATAATCAGCTATGTCTTTATCTAAATATCTTTTGTTATTAGAATCTTTTTCGTTTGTCGGGTCAGCTAAACTGGCACCTCTACAATTTTTAAGAGCTACAGAATTTTTGTATACCTAAAAACTTTACTTATTTGATCATTTAAAGCAGAAGAAATAGTATTATATTTTGAATCTACTTTTTTTTAGTCAGAAACAATACTATTGTATCTCGATCCCTAGATGTGAATTTTTAATTTGTTTCATATTTTCTGAATGTACATACAAAAATTCGAAGTCGCTCACACGTTGTTTGGGCACTCTGGAATACGTTTGTACAAGATAAAGTACATCTGTATTTTTGTGCCACCCCTTAGTAAAGTACTCACAGATTATACTATGATCATCTAAAATAACATAATCAAATATGACCAAAGAATTATTTTCACATTGATCTAAGGGATCATCTCACCATTGTTATTAAAAAAAAGTATGCCATTTTTCATTAAACTTGTTGGATATGACATCAAAATCATTTTATAACTTAATATATTTTGGTTAATTTTAACTTTTTGAAAAAATATACAATTATTAAAACTTTGTCATCCTCACTTATAAATAAAATTAATAATCAAGTTGGTTATCACACCATTGCTGGCCCCTATGATAATTGCTCTTACTTTGTCAAGCAAAAAATCACTGTTCTTTTAAATTTTTGTTTTTTTTTTTTCGGAAATTAAAACACTGACTCCCCAATAGACTATTTTTGTTTAATAAGACATTTTTTTTGTACTAAATAGAGAATAAATTATTTAGATAAACAAACAACAGTTCTTTACTAAAGAGTAAACTTCACTATGATATATTTCATAAAGATAAATCAGTTGTATTAATTAGTTTCCATGCGAAATTTTTAACACCAAATATAGACAATAATACTATAAAAACAATTAAAAATTGAGTGCTTTTGCTGATAAGTTAAAATGAAAAAGAAAAAAAATCCTTGTAACATTTTAACACAAATGTGGTGTTCAGACTGTAAACCAGGAAGATCATAAAGAAGAAGAAAATAAACTTCAATTGCTGGAAAATATATAGGAAATAATAGGTTAGGAAAGATCATGCCATAGCATGTCCCAACAGTCAATAAAATTTGATTTCTGCCACATTGCACATTCTTGATATGAGACACTCTGTTCATGATATAATCGGTTGCATTGCACATGTGTTAGAGTCATGATTCCAGATCCATCACACGTGCTGGCATTGGTGCACTTTCATAATGTCCTGATGAATTAAGATGGTGGATGTCTCTGATCAGCTGCAGTTTCTGTGCAGGTGCAAAACACATGTGTGCTCACAGGATTAATGGTGTATTTTTTCGGTGGTTTCATACCTCTTGCAGGTATATCTCCAGGTGTCCCAGACACTATCTGCACTAACTCTCCTCAGCAAATTTCTGCATTCGCATTCTCAATATCCTCCTGCAGCCAGCATGCGGTGGTAGGTTCGTAACAAACTAATGTTTTCCCCTGGAGGAAATCCAATTAGAACAGATTTGGGCTGGGTGCGAGGTGACTGCATTTCGTACATAGTGGTGATGATTTTCCATTTGCAGTTTGCCATCCTTGCCATCTCTGATCAAGGATGCAGTTTGATTGACATGGGGAGGTCATGAGGCAAGACCACATGGCCTTGCTACTCGTGGCTGTCACCCATGCGCACATCATGGGAGGTGTTGACCTGCTGGCGAGGCGCTGATGGAGAGGGTGGTAGGTTATTCACTCCCCTCTGGCTTGGACTTTCCCAAGATGGTGGTGGATTGGATTGATGTAAAAGTAGGCTTTATGGTCGGGCACAATCACTCAGTACGAGCAAGAATGTGATGCATGTTGTGGACCGACAGCCTCATAGTTGTCTGCCTGATGCTCCCTGTCTCTGGATTCTGCCGTAGTGTAGATCGTCTCACTATAATCCAAGTGCCTAGACTTGTACACTTTACCCAAGCTACCTCTATGTGACTGCTCACTCCTGCAAGAATTGTCGAGGGTCATTCTTATGCCCACTGATTTACATTAATTCATGTAAACTTGTTAAATTACTGTTAATCAGTCGAAGCAAATAAAATTATGCAATCTGTTGCCATCATATTTATTCACATGGTTCCCTTATTCGAGGCACTGACATAGAAAAACGCATGTCTAGCATGGAGTAATGTAATGCCCTGGTAATATAAAGATGACCAGGTTGTGGAATGGTGCACTCCCCAGACTAAAAGAAAACAATGGTTTCAGTAACTTTGAAATAAGGCTATTGATACACTACATGAATGCAGGACAAGCGGTGATGATCCAGGGAGGATGTGTACCACACCACTCCATGAGATGACGATGATGCTACTCTCCTAGGGTTGGTGCTATTATGATGTTGATGAATGGAACGGCTGACAACTTTCTACACCCTTGTCCCCACAAAGGAGTGGCAAAGTTGACTTAGAAATGTCTGCAATAAAAAACCCTTAAACACACAAAGGAAACACTTGTTGAACAGAGAAATTTCATAATCAAAGCAAAATTTAAAAACCATATCATAAATAAGAACACAGAAAATCCATAAAATACTTAAAAGTATCTTTTTATTATGTTTTGTTCTTTCCTATTCATTTCAATCAATAGAATAACCCAAAAAATGGACAATAATGTTTTAAGTAATATGAAAATTGTTTGGTTAAATACCAACATGTGAAACGAATATATGTCTATAAGATTGCAAAATAAGTAAAATAAAATATGTTCCATGGCGAGACTTAAAACAATGTTACAATATGCAATTTACACTAGTTTCTAAATATTTTTCATATTTGGCCTACAAACTCACCAAATCAAAAATGAGGATTTTACAAAAGGGGAAAAAACCTGTATATGGCAATTCTACAGACATTCTGGCAGTTACGAAAAACATAATAAATGTGTGATAACATAAATATTTTGGCAAAAGATTTTATACGGGAAATGAGAGTCTTTCTGCCCTATACTAAATTGTGATATTTCCCAACTTTCATTGCACTTTAATTCTTTGGCCAGACATTGGGTTTTACAAAGCACTTTGGCCCAAACATAAAACTATCATGGCCATCCAAACCTACCGAGGCCATTCCCCAAAATGATCAAAATGTATTTGTAGACTATTCTTTTTATTTGTAGACTATTCTTTTACATCTACGTGAGGTCTCAAAATCTATCAATAAATTACCCCAAAAGTAGGGCCTTGCAAAACCATAGTTCAGGTGGCCAGCCGAAGATTTAAAAGTTGACATTAAAATTAATCCTGCAGATTTGCATTTACAAAGAGTATTAAAATGCCTCGCCGGAAAATTTGTACCTTTGCATTATATATTTTGAAAACTTTATAAGATTTTAAGTAAGTTCATCTTTCATTAATACTTCATAAAAAACAATGTATTTTTCTACAAATTACAAAATAAGAACAAAATTTTAAAGTTTCTCACCAAGATGACTCACAGCTCCTGTTTAAAATCACAAAATGTTATTTGCCTAGTTTTAGCCATTATGGCTCACCAAATTAAATTTTAGTTACAATGTCTGACTTATCTAGAGATTGTTGTTTCTGTCCTCGAAGGTGGTGAATCCACCTCGAGCTACAAGTGAGAACCTTATTTATACAGCAAAGCAAGCAATACCACCTATCGAGGTAGTATCCCTCTTCCCCCAATCATTTATTTCATGTCCAATTATGGAAGTGAGCAAGTGTGTTCATTATAGGGGTATCTTGAATTCACTGTCGAATCAGAATACCTTTAACCATACATGGCAACACATAGCAAATTTCGTACAGTGACGTGACATATTGCTGGACGTGACACACCATTGGCGTGCACACATAGGGCAAGCAGAGATTGCTATCACTGGCTAATCGGCAGGATGACATCACTGGTGATACTGCAGAGTGTGACTGCCACACGCATAACCACAGCCAAATTGTCATGTGCAGAAAGACAGAGCCAACCACCGCTCATTACGTGAGAAAATGTGCTTGGGGTAATATCGCTGCAGTTCGTGACTCGGGCCCAAGGACGTCGCCGCTAGCCACCAGCTGCCGACAACCGGGCCTCTCATGCAGCCCACTGTCTTCATCACCAAAGGGCAGGTATGTGAAATAGCCACAGTTTTGCCAAATTGGGTAGACAGGCGTATTTTAAAGCTGAAATCCTGTAAATTCATGACAACTGTCAAAAAGTGTGCAGTGTGGGTAAGGCGAGACATTACAAAACACTTTCTTTATTAATAAGAATTACACACAAGAAAAATATATAAAAATACAAACCTAATGTTTATTGGCTTTGCCTTTGCCTTATTACTTAACATACAAATATGTATTTTTTCATCGATGCTTCTGCCACTTCTGATGTGTCCCTCGTCATGCCTACTATGCCCATATGCTCCAAATTACACATAATTTATGGTACACTACTCAAAACTAACAACAACAATCTTAATTTACATTTCTTTAAAATGTGGGTTTAGGCCGCAGCATGGTCATTGGTTGTGGACTGTGGCTTACGGTATAAGATAAACATAACCTCAAACTGATGGCACAACTACTGGACATGACACTACATGGTACAAGACAATACTGGCTAGTTGCATGAAATGATGAATATTGACAAGAACGCAATGTTCAATTCACTATTAAATTTAAAATATATTCTACACAGCCCTGCGATGCTGAGGAATGGGATGAGCTGTGTGACACTTGTGATACTGTATTGAGTGCATGGCACTTCAAGACAATAATTTATACACATTAGAAAAAAACACTCTTATAACTAACCTTATATAACACACTTCATTGCGAAGAATGCGCATTAATTACACAAACAATTTAATTACAAAAATTGAACAAAAACAAATCTTGCACATTGTAGCACATGACACTATCGATAAATAATTACATGCCACTTAACTCCATATTAAAATAAATAATTATAAAAAATGGCATTTTAAAATAATTAATAATAAATAAATATAAATAATGATGGACGGCACTAAAGCATGCACACTCTTTTGTGGAACACAGGGTGAACACAGCTGCCCTCGCATGGCAGTGTAGTGAGATGACTGCGCTGTGGAAGGCATGGTGAAATGGCTGATAGGTGGCATTGTGTATGTCACAATTTTAACCATTTACTTTTACCAGTGTTTAATTGTTGTGTGGATAGGCCTCACAACTCCATATTTAGTGAAACTTGTACCAGCATAACTGGCCACCTCACAACGTCCACCCATGGCAGTACCGGGACGATCGCCACTGCATATTGCTAGCAGCCTGACAAACCCATCAAGAAAGACATAGAGAATTGGGAGAACAGCCTAGCCAACTATGTGACTCCACCATGGCCTACAACAGCAGAGCAGCCAGTAAGAAATTCTACAATATGTCTTTGGAAAGTGTTTCCCACCAAAACTGTGTTGTCGCTACCATCTTGCCAACCCCGACCTCATGTTAAATACTACCCTTCCGTTGTGGCTAGAAAAGCCACTTTCCAAGAGTTTTAAAAATTTTGAAATTGTTGAAAAAGTTCATATGTAACTTAAAATTTTCAGAAAAGAATTTCAAACAGTTTTGAAAAATTTCAAATTTGCTTCCAAATGTGACATTCATTCTAGGGCAGCCTAAATGTGTTACACCAAACTATGTGTCATAAACATCTCTTGGGAAAGCTTTAACTTCACATTAATTATTGTTGGCCAAGTGCTTTTTTTCAGTGTCGCGTTACCGGCAGGCTTAAGCCCAGTGTGTGTGTAATGAGTAGTCTCTAGGGGAACCTGTAAAGCGTAACCTGAAAAAATCTTGCATCTAAGAAAGAGCATTTATTATTTCAGGTCAGTCTACGGGCTTTTAAGAATGTGGCCGTTACTTCCCGCCAAAATGTAACCTTTGTCTATTGTGTAATGTGTGTTTACTTTTGTATATATTTAATTCATTGTACAGTTTTCAAGTGTAACTGTGTGTGTGTGTGGCTATTCCAAATAGGCCATGGCATAGCATTCAAAGCACTTACTTATCATCAGTAATTATTATTCAATGAGGAATACTAGCATGTCAGAAAGGATGCCACCTTGGTCGTCGGCCGAACGACCCTGAGACTACAAGAGAATGTTCTACCAGAGTATGGCATCGTGCTAATGATTCCTGGAGCCTGGGTAACTGTAAACAAAATTCCCCAGATTTCCTGGAATCTATTATCACCATATAAAATGTACTCCTTTACCCACCACCGCACCATGGAGACCTCATCTCGTGCCACCATCCACATCAAAATGGCGCCCAACATGGGGTGTATCATTCCTAGGATCCCATAAAACTAAATCCGTCAAATTGCAAAAAGTATTGTCAAAATTTTCCCCAAAATTTTTCCATAAAAATTTTCTTTGAAATTTTTCCCATCATCCTCACTGCGATACCCGAAACGAAAGGACAGCGTAGAAGCCAGATTACCAACAAGAGCACCACGACACTTTCTGGACACCTTCAAAATGCCAGAAAATATGTCTATGGCCAACTGAAAAAGCACAGGAAAACATTAAGCATCGCCATTGTGGTAATGGAGGTGAATGAGTAGGAAGTCAGCCATCTTTGGGCAGCAGCATAACGTCAGACCGCGATGCCTTGGCGCCACACAGAAGAACAAAGGAAAATGGGTAAGTCGCCATGTACCGACCTCTCCACCAGTGACGAGGAGGAGCTGGGAGAAACAAAGAGGAGGAGAAACAAGAGCAGGAAGTTCCTCCCTGCCATGCTCTCTGCACTCTGGCGACCAGCTGATGGTCCACACCGGGCCACGAGTCAGATGTGCATCCACCAGTCAAGGATCCTACACCCCACGAAGCAAGGATAACTGCCACACATCATAAGCTGTGCCGTGCTACCGCGACTCGGTCTTCCGCGAGCATGTGGGCTTTTTGTAAACACTATGGCTGGCCAGACACAATCGAGAGCTACCTCACTCTCGTGTGTGAAGTGCCTAAGTCCTACAGCACATGATGTAGTAGGCAGGTAATCGGTATGCACCAAATTCTGCTAGTGTCCTCGTAAGTCCAGCACAAACAACAATCATGTCACGAACATCCGCGAAGTGAAACAACAGGTCAAACGTGAGGATATTGAAAAAACTATTTCGGAAAACGAAATGGAAAATAAGTTAATCAATAACAAGCTGTTAGCACTGGTGTGAGTTTTGGCAGCTGCATCATACCTTTCAAATGAAGGAAGCGAGTTGTCATGGCTTGGAGTGCCAAAACTGTCCGTCTCGCCCACTTTAGCGGCGGTAAACACTGCAACACGTGGCCAGTTGACCCAATCCATATCGGTCGCTGTACCGAGGCAGTGCGTGTCTGAGAGCAACATTGAACAAACCCACACCACACTCCATAGCATTGCAGCGGACTACAGGATGCCGGCATAAACATCACACCCGCCTTATACCTGCCGGTACTGCACTACAGGAATAAACCATTGGCACAGTGGGTGCTGTAACAGGCCACATACAGCCCACGAGGTTATGGGGATACAGGAATGCAGAATAACCAGGTTAGTGAATGTATAACTGCGCAATATATTCCCTTGTGTTCAGTCCCCAAGGACCTAATGCTGACCTGTGAATGCCATTCATCCCATCATCAACAGTGTGTGAACCAACAGTGTCTTGTACCACACTAGTGTCAACAGTAGACGTTAACAGAACTGTAAAATTAATTCATCGTTCTTGCGAAAGCAAGCGCATCATGTGCAAGTGTCATTATGCAATGGCAAAGACAAAAAGGCAACAAGTAAAAGCAGCCGAAAACTATTTAAACAATTGAATAAGTTGATTTGCCACATTGTCACTATGATTCATGAAATGAGCGTACCACTTCTCGCATATTTACATTGCTCATGCAACTGCATATGACCACCACGTAAGGGTCGGCATATGATGTTTTAAGCATCCAGGCCACCAAGGCCAAGCAAAGCATAGACATTGTAAATAAATATTTTGTTGTGTGTTTGCAAGTGTACATATGGTATCGTATCGTTCAAATGTAAATATTGTGACTTTCGTGACTTTCAAAGCACAGCAACATACGTAACTCATTTCGTAATGCATTCATGCCTGTTTGTTTGTTCTGGCAGCACACGTATCAACAACCATGTGTGTTTGTTGACATTTGGCTCACTCATCACTCATAAAATATGTCATCTTGGTGCGATGGTTGGGGATGCGTCATTCCCCTAACCCCCCCCCCCCTTCATTGTTAGCTCAGGGCCATAGGTACAAGCCCCACATCAGTCATCATGCTGAATGCAGCAACATCGTGTTGGATCATCGTTCTAGCCAATTAGCAGCACATCCATCACCACCACATCGCCAAAACAACATATAGCGGGGAAGATAAGTCCTGTAGTAAACAACTACGTGTCGAAATGTAAACACTGTACTAGTTGTTTCACATTACTTCAGCAAGTGTTTTTCATTCATCGTGTCGTTGTGGTAACATTTACTCCTGACTAGTCCAATATTCAGCATTGCATGTCCGACTCATCACTCATGCACTTCATCGCCTGGCATGGAGAGATAATCGGTGGGTACTCAATCCCCCCTACACAAGTGGGATCATCGTTCACCATCGTGCATGCGAAGATAATGGGTGGGTTCGCAACTCCCCTCCACATACCATGCCATTTCATGTGCATGGAGATAATTGGTAGGTATCTAGTCCCCCTTTGCCCGTGATTCGCACAGTTGAGATGCACAGTGTGGTGAGACAGCCAGCTGAGAAAATCACAAGTGTTCCAAACACCTAGTTATCATTCATATAATTTCAAAATGCATAGAGCAGGGGAGAAAACATAATAGAGAAGAGGAGCATAACACACTGTGGAGCGTAGAGGAGTAGATGTGTAGAACATAGAGAGTAGGAAAGTGGATTGTCACCTCTCTCAAGGGGGTCGCCAGCCATCACCCATGTTTCGTCGATGCCGGATACTGCAGCATCATACAGTGGTTAACCAAACGAGGAGGAGGTTGAGCATGGTGGAGATGCTGCTCAGGACGTCAGCTCAACACAACACGCAGTATGAGTGTATAAAATGGAGAAAATGCATTTGGAGACCTGGTGACCCGTGACAGCGATCGCGCTGTCGAGCCTCAGAGGGACAGTGTGGTGGTGGAAGGTGCGTTCGTACCTCTGGAAAGAATGTTGCAAGCAGATGTTGAAAGCATGACATCGTCCGGCATACTAGCGCCTGCAGGGGCCGGTCCGAAGGCTGGCATCGAAGTGACAGATGGTGCAGCGCTGTCGAGCACAATCGTGCAAGTCTCATAGTTCTGAAGAAAATGACAAGACGTCTATCGTCGAAGCATTTTCGGAAAAAAGCATGAGTGACATAAGCGTAAGAAAAGCATGTGTGACAAAGGCAGCATCAACCCCCCTTAGTTGCAAAGTGTTCGAGTCGCTGCCCAGGAAAACATGAGTTGGAAGAGGAAGATATCATGCGTAAGTAATGAGTGTGACAAAAATGGGTAGTGAGTCAGCCGGCTCCTACTACTTGAGTCGGTCATTTTCTTAAGGGCAAGAAAGGTATTAATGTAGACGTCAATTAATACCCAATTATTAGAATTGGACATAAGTTAAATAAAGCGGCCCATTCTTTTATTACTCACAGTGTAATGTGTCTTCGTTATATTCTGTTTTATTCATTTCACATTGACGTGTTCCAGACGTCCACGTATCCCTTGTGCCAGTTTATACCACCGCAGATGCATCAACTACACAGCAACATGTGACCGATAGTCATTAGGTTGCGGTCCCGATCAGTGCAGGCCGACAAGAATGGCGTGTTTACACTTTTCATTGTGCCCTGCAACTTGTTGCTGCGGGCCACCATATTTTTAATTTATTATATATAATAATCAACTCTCGTAATAAATGGATATGTGGCCTAAAAGGGTGTTCCCCGTGAAGCCATTAGACTGGAGGGAACACTGCGATTAGTGGCGCTGCTTTATCCCAAGACTTTTCAATGTGGGCGATGTCAGCGGGTCCGCTACGGGGCCCAAAGAGGTTTCAAAATCTGGGGAAAAATATTCCCGGCGTAATTTTAAAGTGGCGAGCAGCTCCGTAGCAGCCTTATTTAATTAGAGTAGTTAGAGTGAGTTTCAGCAACTACTTTACGTGAGCCGACCTTCCAACCCATAGACAGTTTGCCCACCGTCCACAGCATTTGCAGAAGAGAGCCGCACTCTACCATGCACGGTAGCATGTCGGTGACCAGCAACGGTGCAAGTGCAGTGCTGTGTGTGTTACAGGTGCAACGCAACACAGAGGAGGACTGTGACCATGCGACCATGTGTGCAGCCACGCAAGGACACAAGGAAGAAGTACCCATGTATATTAATTTCCTAAAACATTACATAAAAGGGCCAGGGTTGTGACATGCAGTCACTTTCAAGTGGAGGGACACCCGAGTTGTGGTATAAAGTTCCTCCGAAGGCATCAGGGATCAGGGAGAGGATCGAGGTGAGGCCTTGGGTGACCTTGACCCCAATTTTTCCCATTTTCCCCAAAAATCACTCATTTTTGCACAAAACTGTACGTTTTATCCCAGAAATGATTTAAATTTTCAATTTTTCCCTACAAATTTCCCATTTTTCCCTAAAAATTTCCCGATTTTCCTTAACAAAGCAACATTCCTCATTGCGGCTTATGTATCTCCTCGATGCTGCTGAGATATCCGAAACTCAGCCTCATAATGATGAGTAGATAAAAATAAAATTATTTTAATAAATGTATTTTTTATATATTTTAATATATTTTAAAAATAAAAAAATTGAAGGCATTAGTATTAAGTGTTATATATCACCAGACTCATATTTTCAAGGAGCATGCGATCGGGATGTCATACCACCATACTGCCTTGTTTTTTCATGCTCTGTCATTTCATGTTCTCTCTCTTTCTCCATTTTATTTCTCCTCAATTTCATCATTCTATCTCCTCTCTTGCCTCCCTCATTCAATATCTTTCTCTCATTCGATCCATTTCTTCCTCTCTTTAGTTCCTCACTCTCTCTCTCTTTCGCTCTTTCATTTACTCATTCTATCTCTTACTCTCTTGCCTCCCTCATTCAATATATTATTCTCATTTCATCCCTTTCTCCCCATCTTTCATTTCTCTCTCTTTCTCTCATTCCATCTCTTGTGTCTCTCTGTCTTGCCTCTCTTGTCTCTTTCTTTCTCTTTCATTCTCTCATCCCATCTCCTCACTTATCTCTCATATTCACTTTCTCTCTTCCCATCTCTTGTCCCTCTATCATTTTATAGGTTTACTCAGAATCCTCCCTTTTTTTGCTGTTTTGTTTCTCTGTTTCATTCGCTCATTCCATCTCTTTATCTCAATCTCTCGTCTCTCATTCCATCACTTTTGCTCTTTCGCTTATCTTTTTCTCTATATTAGTCCAATGGTTTTCTCAGAGTCCTCCCATTTTTGTTGTTTCGTTTCTCTCTTTAATTCCATCATGTCTTTCACTGTACATCTTTGTTTACATTTATCTCTCACCTTTGTTATACACCATTCGTTCAGCTATATACTTACACTTATTCGATAAGTAATATTTGCACAACTGATAACTTGCACTTGTTTCAATAGTCGCTTTGCTCCTCTGATTACTGACACTTGTTCGATTAGTCACAGTTGCTCTATTTCACAATCTATATAGTTCCTTCATCGCCAGCTAGAGGGCGCGAATCGTCAGTGCATATATTTAATTACATATTCAAATATGTAGTTTTCCATACATGAGAAGGTATATAATAATTATTGTAAATTACATTCCAGACAGGACTTTGTAAAACATATTCGATATTCAATAATTTATAGTTTGCAAAACAATATTTTGTCTTATTTCACATTGTACATTTCTTTTTTTACATTTGTCGCCTAGCCCTGTAACCACATATGCATCACCACGCCAACAGGCCCGCGAATTGGCTGCCGCAGGTCCACCAGGGCAGACGGCCTACAGCAACTCGCCAATATTGACCTCATCGAAATGCGTGAACAGTGACATTATCCACAGACATTGCATGGGACAGAAATAACTTCTTGCTACCTTAAGCGAGGCACTGGACTATCGGCCCTACCAATCAGACATCCAAGAATCAATGCATTAATAAATAGGTAGAATCTTTTTTAACTTATTCCATTTGAATAGTGATAATTTCAGTCTAAATATATTTTTAAACCAAAATCGTTTAAAAATGTTAAATTTAGTAAATTTCATACTTTCCCTCGATGGTTCGTAACATTTAATACTTTCCCATGATGGTTCGTAACATTTAATACTTTCCCATGATGGTTCGTAACATTTAATACTTTCCCATGATGGTTCGTAACATTTAATACTTTCCCATGATGGTTCGTAACATTTAATACTTTCCCATGATGGTTCGTAACATTTAATACTTTCCCATGATGGTTCGTAACATTTAATACTTTCCCATGATGGTTCGTAACATTTAATACTTTCCCATGATGATTCGTAACATTTAATACTTTCCCATGATGGTTCGTAACATTTAATACTTTCCCATGATGGTTCGTAACATTTAAAAAGAGAAAGAATTATCATCCCCAGCCAGGATTCGAACTCGGAACCTTTGAACTACAAGTTCGACATCCTAACCACTTTTTTTTAAATATGTAAATAAATTTATTTGTCACAAACAATATACAGAGGTGTTTACCCTTAACCTATTATACAGTTCACATTCAAACACACAAAATAAACATATAACAAAATACTCAATAAAATATCTACACAATTCTTACATGGGTGCATAAAACGATATGAACATTTGGTAAACTGGTTTCACTGACAAAGTCGAAAAACACAAAAAATTATTTAACGTGAATGGCAGCGCACTGTGTACACCCCGACACAGGACACTGACCTATAACACTACCACCTATCGACAATTACTACTGGAACATTAAGGTGTACACTGGTAAGGACCGAGGGGCAGGCAGCGCACGACGTACACCTAACCTCGGTAATATACACGCACTTCCTGTAGGTGTAAACGGCAGAATAAAAATAAAAAATTGCCATACAATTGACGCAATGTGCCACGCCGCGCCATGTTCCACCTATCTTGACGAATAAGCTGGACAAGTATTGAACTGTCACCGGTGTCGAACGGTCGGCCAAAAAACCGATCGCACGAAGTACAAACCAGGCCGTAGCTCTTCGTCGAACTGAGGGGAAGGTGAAGAAATTACAATGAAGCATGTGCGTGTCGCTGACATCTCCACGTTCATCGCGAACGTGATGCAGATGGGAGCTGCATAAACACAGGAAATTACGCCATGAAGGGCCTTGTCAGTGTTGTTACACACAGGGCATGCAGGGTCAGCTGTCAGGTGAATGCTGTATTTACCCTGCTGAGTTACCACGATATTATTGTAGAAACCGAATGCTGCAGGTCGAAGATCCGAGGAATGGTTATGATCAGCAAGTATTTTCCATGGGCGCCTCCAGCAGATGGTTGAGATGCGATTCACAAAACATGGTATGACTACCGACATTTTGGAAGCCTGAATGTACAAATATCTAGCCGATGCGACTGTCCCTTCCGGTAAGTGTTCTACTAGAGTTGCGAGTGCTTCCTTTGCCTGGCGGTATTGAAGTGGCATGCGTCTAACTTCAGACCACATCATTTTCTGTAATGCTGCGTAAATGTCCTCTGGGCGCAAAATTATTGCAATTGCTTCAAAACGTGATTAATAAGACTCAGGCCTCCGTCTTGCAAGGAAATACAAAGTTGCGGCCTAGACAATTTAAATATATAAGATTTCTACAACATGCGGCCAACAATCTGTAGTATTTGTGCACTTTGTTGACGTGGTAGTGGGAATATATGTGACACATACCACCGCTTCGCAAGTAAGAATACATTTATTAAAGTAACCCTCTATATAATATTTTTATGTTGATAATTAATTTCTATTTGACGAGCACGGAGTTTATTTATTGTCATTCCAATTATAATGCAACATAAGAGTGGCGTCTGCATGGAAGTATATTCCCAATATTTCCATAGTTTTGGCGCTCCGAAAGAGAAAAAAGTCGTCAAATGGCTCGCTGGTCGCGCTGAACTCCAGTACGGCAGTTTTGTTAGCATTCGCTCGCAGATTAGAGGCACTGCGAAAATGGTCCAGACATTCCGCCGTCTCTTTAATTTCCTGCTCTGAACGAACAACACATGTGATGACATCAGCATAGGCATTTAATTCAAAGTGCAGGTTCGCTACAGGGAATCCTTGCAAGCGGGCACTGAGCATTCTGCACAGAGGTTCAATGGCGATAGTAAATAAAATCATGGATAGCGGGCTTCCTTCTCGAACCGAACTCTCGATCCTAATAGGTGGGGTAAGGAATCCGTTAACCAACAGCTGTGACCAAATTCCGGTACACACCATCCGCACCCACTGTACTGCATTGGCTGGAAAATCGAAATGATGCATAACATGAAGCAAAATTTATGATTGACTCTATCGAATGCATTATCAATATCAATAATCAAAATGGCAATTTTACTATGTTGTAATGACGAAAGTAATTGAGTCTTTATGAGACTTGCATAACTCCTCTCTTTCAAGCACATCGCGAACAACTTCGCCGAAGTCGGCACCAATAAGTTTTGTCAAATTCGTACAGAATCCCGTCAATACCAGGAGATTTTTTAAAATGACAATTGTTGTATTATTGTATTAACTTCCTCATCTAAACATGCCACCTCCATGCTCGTCTTGCTGTCACAGCTAACTCTATTTTCACAATCCTGTAAAACCGATGGAAGCAGAGTGGCGTCCATGTCTTGTTTCGAGTATAAATTTGCAAAGTAACTGCAAAGTGCTTGCACTATTTCCGGCCGGTCCCGAACTATAGTGTCACCACTATCAGTAAACTGGTTGATAACCCTGCCATCGTATTTGCTGTTGTTCCTTAATGAGACTAAACATGCTAAATCTCGCTTCTGCCAATAGTCTTTTATCATTTATCATAATATGACGATTTTTAAAGTGTTCACTGAATAAAGGCATAAGCTTCTGTTTCGTGTCTCTAATACGTGGAGTTACTTGTGCACCATTGTTTGCTTGCAAGTGAAGTTCGTGTAGCATACGTCCGTAGAATGCACATGTTCCCCTACGTTATTCTGACAGTCGGTACGCATGCCGTTTAAAGAGCCTCATGGCGTTCGGTTTTACACACACATCCCACCACATCGCCACAAAGCGGAACTGGTATTTCTTGCTATGGCAACGTACCCGATTAGCTAGGAAGTCCTCTTTTACTTCTGAGCTGTCTAATAAAGACGTATTTAGACGCCATGTCCTTCTGCCAAAGCGTGCTACATTCGCAAACTTTTCGTACGCAAATATCACTGCAGAGTGATCGCTGAAAGCTATCGGAAGAACGTCATATCGATGCACCTAATGTATATGCTGTTTTTTCACGTATAAATGGTCAATCCTAGACCGACTCTGTGAAGTCACATACGTGTAATGAATTCCTTGGAAGTTAGATGCAACATCACACAAGTCTAAGAGAGTTATTAAAGTAGATAGGGCAGCGTTAGTAGGATATATGCCACCCTGATGATTATGGGGGTGAACTATGCAGTTGAAATCTCCACCGATTATGAACCGATTACAGGGTGGATGGAAAAACGGAATCAAATCCATGGAGAAAAAAGCTGGTTTCTTTCATATCTCGCTTGGGAGCTGGAGGGGGCATAAACATTGACTAGCGACACATCGTTTATTCGTCCTGACATCACTCGGCCTGACGTGTGGTAGCGCAGGTTTTCAAGTTCCAGCCCTGCATGTGTAATAATCGCTGTCCCCCGTACCCGGTCACCAACATTTGTATACACATTGAAAGTATGAAACCCTGTTAAATCAGTTATAATTGTCAATAACTCTATCATGTGTACCTTTAAAGTGTAGTGGTAGTATCAGAGAGAAGGAAATGGAAAGGTGGACAAAAAGGAAAAGTGGGCAAAAAAAGGAAGGCAGGTAATAGGCCATACAGGTGGGGATGCACACATGTACCGGTTGCATTGTTAGTTAGTTGGGTTATCAGAACGTCCTTAGCTAGAGGCACACAGTTTGTTTCTAATGGCCTTTGCTGATTCCAAAGATTCCTGCCAGTCCTGTAGCTGGGATTGTTCACTCTGAGATAACACCTTGCTTTGCGAACAGGACTTACTCTTGTGGCTCCGGCGTCGCGTTCATAAGGTCGCTTTTCTCTTACAGACATATTTTCATCCGCAGTTGTTACATGTTCCTGACATGTGGTTGCATTGTTTACTCTCTCTACGTCCATGCTGTCCGTCCATGAAGCAGGGGACAATTGAATGTATGGCGGCGAGACATCTTGTGTGTGTGGTGGTAGTAACAGTATTTTGAGTCGTCTCAGTAAGTACCTGTCATGGCGTGGTCACTAAGGTGTTGAGGTTGACCGCATGCTCAGCATATGAGTCACCAACAGGTGTTTGTATTGGACCTTGCTGCTCGTGTCTGAGTAGTGGAGGGTAATCCGCTCGAGGAGAGTGCTGGGCAGAGGTGCACAGTGTAGGCGTGTCAGCTGCGAGATTTTCCATCGCCCTATCCAATCGCCAGCGAAGTATTGCACGTGCGTCCTTTTCTTGCCAACTAGGACACGCAATTCGTTCATGAGTAGGAGACTGGCAGTAACTGCACATTCGTGGTTGTCCGGGATATATCATTACAGCTCAAAACCCTTCAACTGAAACGTAAGATGGAATATGTTTTTTTTTTATTATTTTCATGTTTGCCATGTGTACTCATGTTTTTACTTGAAATTTGTATTTATGATTCCATATTTCATCTTTTAATGTAACAAACCGACCGTACTTCACTAACTCCGTCTGAATTTTTTGGTTGTCTATTTCTACAGGTAAATTTAGAATTCTTACCAGTTTTAAGTTGTCGAAGATTTGTTCGATGGTGACGTTGATCCTTTTCTGATCTGCGGTGACTAAAGTTGGTGCGACGCAGTATCTCTTCATAAGGTCCAGAGGAAACAAGTTTTAAAAACAAGCAGTTATGGTGCCCATCCAGTTGAATAGCTTCAATTTGATCTTCTGTTACAGTTAAAACCGTATCAATCCATGCATGTATTTCCATGGCCGAAGGTCGTTTGGCAAACACGATACGCAAGGTATTCACGCGCACATTAGACATGTTGGACAAACCTAGACGTGACTGACACTAATATATAACTACTACTACTCGCGTCGGAACAGAGACCCCTTTAAAAGCGCGGGGCGACAGAACTCCGCACACCGGACACGATGTTAACTCCGCCACTGCTCGGCCACGTCTTCACATGTAATTATTTTCTTAGATATTCTTTTGAAAATATTTATGAAGCGAGTTGGGCAGCTATAAACAAGCGTATATGTACATACATTTAGGTAGACAAATATAATTTGCATACTCTTAGGAGGCTTGCAATCTAGCGAAATTAAATTATGGAAGCATAGTTTCTAGCTCCAGGAATGTATGTTTAAGCCCTATATAACCATATTATTTTTTAAGGCATAAGATATGTCAATAAAAATTTTATGTAGAGTACATGAAAAAAAAGTTCTTACCAGCTTGATTAGAGGACTTCACTCTTCAAGACTAAAAACTATGCAATGTTAATTATTTATTAACTCAACTATTTTGGTAGCAAAACTTTCCTACATGGATTTTGATTCCATGTATATGTGAATAAACCAAGCACCAACCACCATTATATTCTTTATATGTCAGGTAAAATAAAACATCAGCAAGAAATACATACACACACGTAGGACAACAAACAGAATTCTTAAATTTTTCCACACTGTTCACATACTATCTTTACACCAACATGATCACTTTTCGCATGATTAATATAGTGTGCTTATACACAGCTCAAGACAGTCCATTCTAGCAAGCATCTAACCAGATCCTTTGACCATATATTCTTATCGACAAAGTTTTTACGATTACTAATGTCAAACAGCTCCATAAAATGAAACCGATTGCTTATATACTCGCAAGCAGGAACCTAAACATTCAATTATTCACCCACTGTAACTCATGAATGCCGTCTGTGCTACCAAACAACACCAGACATATGTAGGCCAGAAATAAGTTTTTCTTTTCTAGTTTACCATCTTAAGTATTTATTTTTATTATACAATTTTTACATAAAATATTTAATTGCTACCCCAGACTTAAGTACGTACATGTAGGAACTTCTATGATGAACTTAGAATAAAACTGTATTTCCTACTCCTATGTAATGTAATGTTAGTAAATTTTATTTTCCAACACACTATCCCATAAACTGTTCAGTATCTACTCTACCTAGCCTATGATCATTTAACCCAATCAACATGCAAGAACTCTGAATATATATTGTTTTATTTCTCTTGACATTCAAAAGTCATACTCTAGTAATCTCCAGACCTCTCTCCACCTCCCCACTTATCATCTTCACTTAACAGCCTTATCGAATTGTACTGAGTACCAAAACATATATAATACCTGTCACCATGACATTAGCTTGCCTTGTTCATCCTATTAACAATACCACCCCCATACCTCATACTTACTGATCCATAATAACATTAAACTATTTTGACTATCATTTCAACCCCATGTAACTTTGACAGTTACACATATAAACAAGCCATACTAGCTGCCAAACCAATAAAATATTCCAACCATGATATCACAAGATCAATAATATAAATTTAACCATATAAGACACCCATATCATCTTAATTCCGATCAAACCATCCAGCTCATACTCACCGACCATACCAGCTAAACATTCTGCCCCTCTCATACTAACTAAACATACATTTAACTATTCTCCCCAAACCTTCTAAGATATACTTTTTTTCATACTGCCAAAATATTCGAACATGTGATCAGGCCATACCAATCAACCATAGCAGCAAACAAACTGTAGAACCAATTCATACTTGTGTGCGTTCCACCCCATGTCAGTTCTCTGAATATATTTTATTTCTCTCGCCATCCACTTAACCATACAAGTAATATTTCAATTTAGTTATATATGTAAGAACTTAGGAAGTATTTACATATTGTGTACGACACAGAATATTTTTAACTTCTACCTCATATCACGACTTCGTATTTTTTTTTATTTCCTTCGACATCAACCTAACCTAACCACCACACTCTAGTCATGTACGTTAGAACTTGGAATATTTTTTTTTATTTAAAAAATTATAAGTGTTTATTTTAAATATTATGGAAATGTTGCCATATCGAACGATAGTGCTAAGGAGCTATAGAACTATGGAAATGTGTACCAATGGAGCTATGGAGCGATTATGGATCTATGGAGCTATTATGGACCTACAAAGCAATTATACAGCTATGGAGCAAATATGGAGCTATGGAGCTATGGAGCTATGGGTGTCACCATGATTTCAAGCTGTGCGAAGATAACCCTATGAGGAAATATATTTTCACATTAATAAGGACCTATTCACTAGCAGGGCAATGATGATTAGTTAACAGCATTTTATAACAAGTACTGGAGTCCTCCTACGACATCCACTCTCTTAAATATTGTTTTAAACTGAGGTAACAAATGTTTCAGAGAACCAGATACACATATTACTATGAATTTATATAAGATTTGTATTTACATATACATATATTCACTCACCACATTCTTGTGCAGAATATCTGCTCTACTAACCAACGCCAGACTAACAATTTACCCGTACCTCAAACTAGAAGTCAGGTAGACCACAGTACAGACATCTTGAATAAATCATTGCTAGTTTTAAACTCACAACACAACTTTATTTTACCCGAGAACCAGCTGACCTTGCAAATGTCAAGAGCAGGTCTTTACCTGCATGGTAACATTTTCCAGTCTGATAAATAACCTTAACTAAATTGACCCTTCAAGGCCCTCCCCAGAAGCAACGACTTCCAGAAACTTCCTAATAACCGAATCATATTACATCAAGTAAAGCGAAATGGAACTAAAATTAAAACATTAAATCTTTCTTGAAATAACAAATAAAAGAATTAATTATGTTTAAAAGTAAAATAAAATAATTATACAATCATGTAAATAAAAAAAAATTTGTTGAAATTAATATATTCCGATGAAAACCTCTTATCTCAGAATTCATATCAGTGTGCCATAGAATTAAGAAAAAAAAACACTAAAATAAATATTGGTTTTCTGGTTTACAAATAAATAATTCCATGGTTTTTAATAAAATGACTCTTCGTACAGGCTGTTCTCTCATGTCACCAAGCATTTTGAACATAGGTGATAACTCGTTCTTCTTCGCAGGAACTATATACCACTACTCACCTGCAATAGTAATTTCAAAGCCCTAGAATTATTCTATTAGTGTTATTGCAATGTATTGTAGAGTACCATATTTGCGATTTATCATCCTCATATAATTTCGTTTGCTTTGCAGTATCTATGTATTGTTTATTGTGCAAGGGAATATTGAAGAATGTTATTGTACGTGTAGCATAGCTAAGTATAGTTATGCAAAGTGCAATGTGACGAACGTAGTTCCACAAGGAGCGCTGTGGCAGCAACCCCGGAGAGCGCGCCATGTTGGAACAAGAGTAGACATCGAGGACTCTGAGAGAGAGGTCGCGAGCCATTCGACTCCGCGCCTGGGAGGCATTCACGTTCAGTACCAGTCATTTTTCATTGAAATAGTGTTTTAAAGTAACAAGAACCTTTTTCGCAAGGCCCCCGGGACACTGCCTATCGCCTTCTCCAGGTTTGCATCGCCTGGAGAAGCTTACCTAGCATTAAAACTCATGCACTGGCTTTCGCACCATTTTTAGCTCTTAACCGCTGTCGACAGGTAAATGTCCAGCACATTCATGTAAAGTGTTGCCCTAGAGGCATTGTAATAAAGTGCCTAAATAAATGGCACTATGTTGAACTTAGTGTTTTTATTTTAAATAAGCGGCAAGGTGTTTCAGGTTACGGGCCATTAAAATTTGCCGCCCAATTGCACATGTGTTAGAACTTTTCTACCAGTCTTTGTTTGCAAGTGTTTACAGTTTAAAGTAGCATAGGTATGTGGATAGCCTAAATAATTTACCGCATAGCATGCATAACAGTTTCATCAACATTCAGCAGGAGGAGAGATGTAGCACAACAGAAGTATAGCTGTCTTTGGTCGTCAGCCACACAGTAAAGAAGAGTTTGCTCTACCACTTCAACGCCACTAGGTCTAGATAGTGCCTGGCGCCTGGTTAATATTCTCAATTTCAATCACTTCACCTAGACAAGACAAACTCACTCCTCAGTTTTCTAAAATTTCACTCTGAACACTGGACTACCATCCACCAGCCTAAGTTTCCACCTTCTCAAGCATCCACAGCCATCACAATGTCGCCCAACTCTCTGGCCTATCCTTCATTATTCATTCCCTGAAAGTCAAAATCTCACATAATTGTTCCACAAAATTTACCCGCTATTTACTCAATTTCTCAAATTTTCCCACTGAAAATTTGATGCCATCCGCTTCCCCATAACCTGTTCGCCCGCCACTGCAGGCAGCTGCTGCAGCTACCAGCACTCTACCGGGCGTTCGTGCACAATGGTTGGAGAGTGCACTGCAATGGTAGAACCACAAAGACTTCAGTTACGAGTGCTGCCACAGGGACCGAAGAGAGCGCTCGTGATGCGAACAGGAAAGTACAAGTCTTAAGCAAGCCATGTGCGTCCACGCACATGTATCTTAAAAGAAGACCCTGCAAATTTGGGCATCAGTGTAATCAAACTTAATTTAAGAAATTCTTAAGGATGCTAGTCCACGAAACCTACAATCAAGGAGCTCTATAATATTTTGATACCCTCGAGCCTTAATTACATTGTTTTGCATTTTTAATTAATTATAATTTTCACATGTTTCATCCACATTTCATTTCATACAGTGTAATATGTCTATTAAAGGGTTCATGTGGCAAGGGTAATTGTTTTTGTAAGTTTTGTAGCATTTAAAGAAACATTGTAGTGTTTTCTGGAGTTTGAGAGTATAAGAAAATAGCCCGCATGTCTGGTCTGCCCACCAAACCATGCCCGGCATGCCATGTGGGACAGTTAGTCATACCGTGATGTGAGTTGGATGTGCTTACCGACGGTGTCGCGATTTGCATGGTTGGGCGGGGTTTCATCTTTGTTCACAAATCACTTCACAGCAATAGGCATTAACTTACTGGAATGTTTGTGTACTTCGCAGTCGCCCAGAATTGTCAATTGCTCCCTTCTGTGGACTAGCATCGACCAGGAAGGCTTAAGTTTTCACATAAATTTTTTGATGCCTTCGGGCCGTATTACAGTGTCACACTGCCAGTGGGTTAAGTCCGGCACCATATATAAGTCTGCTTCCTGGAGGAGCTATTAATAAAACCCAATGATTCAACGTAAAATTGTGTGCGTTCTCATTTGGGTTGCCTATGGGCCAATGGGATGCAGGCTACCATCTTTCCCGCCAATTATTAAGGGTTATGTATCGGTGTTTTGTATTATCTTTCAGTGTTTTTGTCTATGTACAAGTAATTATGGGTGTGTGAGCCGTCCCAATATCTCACTGTGCAGGGTTTCAGTAGCATAACTGTTTTTTTATTAATCACGACAGTCGGAGCACCAGGAGGACACCTCCTGTAGGTCGTCGGCACAAGACCCGGAGAGCAGAAGAGTCTGCTCTATGCTAGCTAGTTGGTATTTCACTTAAAATACCTGGTGCCCATCATCTACAAGCAGAAGAGTTGGTGAGAATCTACGAAACAATTACCTGACCCACTCCCAATCTTAATGAACACCACTAAGCACCACTACCTTGTCATCAAATGGCTTTCCCAACTTAGAGGTGTGTTCTAATGCCAATATTCCTTTTCAAAACAACGTTGAAATTTTCTCAAAATGTTCTGCAATTTTCTGCAATCAGTAACTGCCCTTTACTGCTTTCCCTGACCTGCACCAACATCGAGGAGGCATAAACAACATCTGCTGTGCACATCTGGACTAGTGGGACGCTGTCGTGATGCTCAGGATGTCAGGAATTCTACGCATGTGGCGCAAGGGAAAAATGCAGGGAATCCACAAGGACACTGCCATTACCACCAACACGAGGGAGAAAGCAGAAGGACAAGGGATAGATGCCATATTGGTGCTCCCTGACATCAGCCAGCTTGTGTCACCGAGGCACCGAGCAGACAAAGGGGCTGCGATTCCTTCCCCTCCACCTGCGTCGTGTGTGCTCGAGAAGGATGAAGGAGAAAAGAAATGAGAGAAGGGCTGTAACAACAACACGATGGCTGGCTGGACCAGTAGTGACTCCGTCGAGTTTCTCTGTCCGCAGTACTTGCGACCACTACTGCAGGACTTTATTTCCAAATACTGGCATGACACTATGTACTGTAAGTGTGTCCGGCAATCCAGCACAAGCATCTGTATCGGGAACAACCGCGAAAGAGAAGAGTGAGTTAACAGTGGACTAGAAACTTTGGAAACTAAATTCGACATTGACATTTCGGGCAACTAAACAATAAATTGGTGCCATGACCTGCTATGCCCAGGTCGGTACACATTATTACTAAAATGCCAACTGTGTAGTATCTGCTATCATACAGAGTGTTTGAACGGAAACGAGTTACCAACAATTAATGGGCTAATGTTTTCTTGTAAGCAGTGCAGTACACAACCCTAATCCCACAAGCAGATCACATATATTTGGGACACATTCTTTGGAGATATACAAAGAATAAACACGCATGACCATAACGGATGTACAGGGAACTCTGATGGAAGAATAAGTATCTGTGACAAACGCAACATTAGGGTCCACCAACTGTGTCAAATGGAAGCAGAACGACAGACAAACAGTGAGGAAAAGTTCAAATGTCTAGACTGTGCAGTCAAAGAGGAAGCCACACCTGCTGAAGTACCAGATGTTCAGAACACATCCATAGTACCGCCCAAGGCGATAGTACATGACTCACAACCACTGCCTGTAACTATCCTCCAGTACCAATCTTCACTGACAACATATCTAGTACACCCTATGTTCCGCACTTGCAACCGTATTATTCCCCGCCTATGTACACTCTACATTTTCCAACAGTATTGCCAACCATACAGAACCAGTTTCCTACCTCAACGCCTTTCCCAAATTTACCGACATATGTAAACAGAGCCACGATGACTACGCCCAGTGTTACCAATCGCACTGATGTACCATTTCGAACAAAGCCTATGAGGTTCCAGACACTGCTAACCTTTCCCAGCCAACTGAATGAGGATCCATCCACCTTTGTACGAGATTGCATGATGCACCTGCAGAGGTATGGGGTGACGGAAGATGAATGGCTCAGATGTGTTGGGAAGCAGACAGAAGGAGACGCACGGCAATGGAGGCGATCGATGAACCATTACAGACTCAGTTGGGGAGAGTTCATTCACGTGTTTCAATGCCGCATCGGAGGTATGTTCACATCAATCCAAGCTCAAGCAAACTCATGCTCCAGGGACAACAGTAAGGCGAAACGTTAACTGCATTCGTCAACAGGAAAACACGCCGTGTACTTGCCCAAGTAAACTGTATTTTGTGTCATATCTTTGTTGACATAGCTGCATCACACATCATTTGTCGCCCTCGTTTTGTCAATAAATATGATATAACCTCAACATGACAGATGATCCATCTTGCTAACGGGGAATGTACTAATACAGTAGTCGGCCAAGCGACCATTACTATCAAAATAAGTGATTTTGAAACCATAACTACAGCAGTAATTACTAACGAAATTAATTAAGATACTATTTTAGGAGTACTGTGCCTCTCAGAACAGAACACAATAGTTGAACCAGCCGAACGATGCATTCACTTTGAAACAAAGGAAACACGAACAGTTTATAATGTAGACAGCCATTGTCCATGAACATGTGCCTAAAGGAAAATTAACAGAATTTGAACATGGCATACCCACAGTGCACGAATCTGCTTTTCAGCGCTTGTTAGATGAACGTAAACTTGTTTTCGCGAACCATGATGCATTATGCAGGACAATGGTGGCAGAACACACTATCCCATTGACTCAGGAAGAACCGATCTTCAGTAGCCCCCGCAGCTACTTGCCTCACCAAGCTAAGACAATAAAACCGCAGATAGCCGGAATGCTTGCAGACGGGGTAATCGAACTAACTAGGAGCCGGTATAACTAGGTCATAATGCTCGGGACGAAAAGATGGGACCTGGAGGTTCTGCGTGGACTTCGGGCCCATCAACCAGGTGACATGCAGTGCTATAGCACTCTATATATAAGTGTCAAAGATGGCCTTAGCTCACTCGGAAGGGCTAGAATCATGTAGTCGCTCGATTTGCGAAGTAGCTACACGCTAATACCAATTCGCCAAGAGGACCAGGAAAACCGCTTTTACCGCACCAGACGGTCGACAATATCAGTTCTGTGCCATGCCTTTTGGGCTAAAGTGCGCCCCCCCCCCCCCCCCCACCCTTCACAACATTCCAGAGTACGATGGTATGGGTCCTCGATGGTATGATAGGCGAATTCACACTCGCCTACCTCTACGACGTAGTCATATGGTCGGAGACTTAGGAGGAACATCTAAAACACCTGTCACTTGTACCCTAGAGATTAGAGATAAATGGATTAACATGTGACATTAAGAAATGCCGGCTTGGCAAGAGCGGTCTAGAGTTCTAGACCACATGGTGAATGAGCAAGGAAACCGACCAAACCACGAACAGCTGGGGCTGATTGAGAGTCAGACACCATCACATATGCATAAACAACGACATAAATTCTTCTGCCTAATCAATGGGTTATGTGAACACGTAGAGGATTTTGCAGTCATCACTGCACCCCTTATGGACCTGCTATCTCCACAAAAGCGATACGTGAAGTGCAGCATGCAGGAAACAGCCTTTTGCAGATCAAAGAAAAATTCCCAAGAATGCCCTGCTCTAGAGCAGTACGATCCAATAAGACACCTTTACCTGCAGACCAATGCCAGCCAGGAGGGGCTGGGCGCAGTGCTCTACCATTATGGCGACACAGGTGAGAGAAGGGTACTGGACTTCGCAAGTGCGAGATTGGGAAGTACTGAACACAGATATGACGTCAATGAAAGAGAATGTCTCGCCATGATATGGATGATACGAAAGTATAGGCCATACGTAGAGTATTGTTGGTTCACGTTGCGAACCAATAATCACTGCCTAGTGTGGCTATACAACATGCGAGAAGTCAGGAACAAATTTACGAGATGGGCAGTTTTGCTGCAAGCTTACCGTTTTACTATCGAACATTTATCGTGAAAGGAGAACAAGCTAGCGAATACGTCATGGGTACCAGAAACGAAAGTAACAGTCACAGACGATGTTGAAGGGGAGGAGGTATTACCCCCTGTTACTACATAACTGGTTACGGAGGAAAACGTATACAGGATAATGATAGGAGAGAATGGCCAACTGGTAGCAGATTTGTACAACGACGTAGTGATAGCGCAGGAAACGTGTGAGTTTGCAAGAGAGAAGAAAGAGCGATGTGAAAAAGAGCACATGGATGGATGGAGATATGTAGAATGGTGTACTGAGACATGCTCACCATTAGACAATACAAAATGGAGACTGTTGTACCACTTAGTCACAGGGAAAAAGTGTTTGAGCATGCTCATGGGAGCATAACGACAGGACACTTGTGAGCTGAGCAGATGGTTAACAACATTTTGTAACAGTTTTTCTGGCCAGGTGTCACTCATTATGTCAGAAATTGGGTACGCAGATGCCACAAATGTAATTTGTTACAAATTCCGGCAGTCTGACGGAAATCAACAACAACAACCAAGGTAGCCTAAACAACAATTTAAAACTGTCTGATTATATCTCATGGGGCCTTATCCTAAGTCAGCCGGTGGACAGTGATTCATATTAGTAGTAACAGACAGATTTTCAAGATGGATCTAAGTTTACCCGGTAAACAGTGCAAGGACCAGGCAGATTGCGATATTCATGGAAACAGAATTTTTCACATACTGGGGATATCTCAGAGAGTTACTTACGGGAAATGGATCTCAATTTACCGGAGAATTATGGTGTGAACTTTGTACTAGCTGGGGAGTGTGGCACATAAAAATGGTTAATTGCCATATCTGCGCGTACCCCATGGGGATGGCCGTCGAGACATACTGTCGAAGAAGAAAAACTGTAAACATCTCCAGTACTACTAGAAGAGGATGGGGAAGAATAAAAACCAGTTCCCACCCCGGCGAAACCACATGTAAGCCTGCTACACCCCTTTAGGGCATAGCAGGAAAGGGAGGCAAGGAGATGGATGCACAACATAAAAAAAATCAAGAAAGCATGGACACAAAAATTCCAAAATGAAATACAAATTTATTAAAGCCCATCTATACATTATCACCAAGAACAACAACTTTGCAACTTGATTTGAAAAATACATACGGCATCTGTAAATTTCTGTTGCTTACTACCAATCGGTGAACTAAGGGAAGGAGAGATCACACATGCACTGGAGCAAACAGATAAACAACAATATTAATATATCCTGAGAAATCACCCAACCTTAATGAAAACCTGTAAAATCACATTAAAAAAAGGTAAAAAGACTCCCTGAGTAAAGCAAACACCATTACAACTTTAAAAGTAAAAGTATGCTTGATGATTCACTAGAAAGTACAACATGGAATACCAATTTCAAGAATACCATTGGGAAGGAGCAAACACCCTCATTACACTTTACCATGAGCATAAAAGCAAGCCATAAAATATCCACTAAACTCATTGGCAGTAAAATACTTTTGGTAAATCGTATCCCAGGAGATCATTCTTACAGCGCACCAAAAAAAGAAGAATCCACCTCTTACAAACATTCCCATAAAATACCATATTGAAAATTCACACAATCAAAACAGAGAAGAAACACTTACCTACAAAAACCCATATACACAAAAATCGCAACAAAAAAAAAACACTACTAAATGGAAACTCTATCCCCAGCATAACAACAACTATTTTCATTGCAATACTTAACTTGAGTAGTACTTATATTACACTTTAATGCATCTACCATGCTGAAGCCCTGAAGTACAAAGTGGTGTAGAAATTATTTATCGTCAGCCAAGCTGCGCAACTCGAAGAGGAACACTGCACACTTATTCGGGCCAGGGACGAACATTTATACTTGAAAATTAGGCTTGGGAAGCTCAAGGAGATGGTGGGAATAGCGGAGAGGTGTATGGAAGGTGCCAGAATGTGCGAGGTTTGAACTCGTTGCCAGTAGTAGCCACCAGACAGCGCTCGGCCATGCCAGGAGTACTGCACGCCTTTCTTCAGTATAGCCCAGCACTTGGAAGCATTCAGATGAGCACCACCTTGAGAGCGGCAAGGAGGGGAGGCGAAGAGAAATAAAGTACCCTGTTCTGGAGCAAAAGTATTGTCTCTTTAAATAGTAACACCTGTTCAGACATAATAACAGTTTATTAATCTGTGCTACCAAATACAGATGTGGCAAATAACCAAGCAGACTTGCTAACCAAGTTCATTAATGTCACGTACTTATGTAAATACACCAACCCCATAAGAGCAGCATTGAATCATACTCCACAAAACTGTAATCATCACACCTTTCACCAGTTGGCGGGACGAAAAATAAACCGTTCAGGTAGGACAGTCTTTGGCAGGACAGCAGTACTCATATGAAATTGCTTGAGTTTCCTAATTGACACCTGTGTCAGACTTGAAGCAGGGCTTCAAGCCTGCAGGAAGACCTTGTACCAGAGTTTCGGGTTAGTACCCGACCTACTGGAATGCTATTACCGGGTCGCAACCAGACACGACACTACTGCAGCAATGATGAGAGTGGAGGGGTAAGCAGTGAGTACAGCGAGAGTGACGAGTTGGCCAGCCCACTACCTCTCCAATGTTGCAAGAAGCGAAGAGCTCTTGTGCAGGAATGTATGACCTGCGGTAGTGCCTCAGTGCTCCGGAGAGTGCAGGTTCGAACACAGCAGCCAAGGAACAATAGACTGCCAGCACATAGGGAGGGTGACATGCTGCGTCCTAGCTGCAGGGAGCAGAGGAGATGCTCCTGCTTCGAGTGAGTCACCGGCTGCAAACAAACTCGCAGGGAGGGGAGCCATTTGACATCATTCGATTCCCCCTAGCCAGTTTGCCCGCCATCGCCAGCAGCTACCAGCACTCTACCGGGCGTCCGTGCACAACTGTTGGAGAGTGCACTGCATCGGTCGAACCGCGAAGACCTCATTTATGAGTGTGGCAACAGGGGATGGAGAGAGCGCTCGTGATGCGAACAGGAAAGTGCAAGTCTTGAGCAAGCCACGTGAGCCTGCGTGCATGTGTCTTAAAAGGAGACCCTGCAAATTTGGGGCCTAAGTGTATTCAAGCTTAATTTAAAAAATGCTCAAGGATGCTCGTTCACGAAACTACCAATCGAGGAGCCCTATAATATTTTGATGCCCCATGAGACTTAATTACAGCATTTTGTATTTTTCATTAAATATTATTTTCACGTGTTTCATTCGCATTTTGTTTCATACAGTGTAATATGTCAACTAAAGGGTTCCTGTGCCAAGGGCAATAGTTTCTGAAAGTTTTGTAACATTTAAAGTAACATGGATGTGTTTTCTGGAGTTTGAGAGTGTAAGAAATGGTCTGCATGGTTGGCCTGCCCGCCAAACGTCAGCCGGTACGCCATGTGGGACATTAAGTCATACCATGTTATCTCGAGGAGTTGGACGTGCTGACCGATGGGGTCACATTTCGCATGCTTGGGTGGGGCTTCATCTTTGTTCACTAATCACTTCACAGCAATAGACATTAATTAACCGTGTATAAGTCTGCTTCCTGGAGGAGCTATTAACAAAACCCAATGATTCAACCTAAAATTGTGTGTGTTTTCATTCGGGTTGTCTACGGGCCATAGGGGCACAGGCCCCTACCTTTCCCGCCAATCATTAAGGGATATGTATCAGTGTTTTGCATTATCTTTCAGATTTTCCTCTACGTACAAGCAATTATGGGATGTGTCAGCAGCCCCAATATCTCACTGTGCAGGGTTTCAGTAACATAACATTTTTTTGTATTAATCATAACGGTTGAAGCACCGGGAGGATACCGCCCGTAGGTCGTCGACACATGACCCGGAGAGGAGAAGCGTCTGCTCTAGGCTAACTAGTTGGTATTTCACTTAAAATATATGTCACCTGTCATCTACAAGTATAAGGGTTGGTGAGAATCTACAGAACATTTACCTGTCCTGCTCCCAACTTTAATGAACACCACTTTGCTCCACTAACTTGCGGTCATATTTTTGTACTGATTTCCCACTACCTGCAACGAGGGAAGCAACAAGGACAAAAACTGCATGCATACAGCATTGGGACGCCTTCCAGACGCCTGCAAGATGTCAGAAAGGTGAGCATGTGGCCCAAGGAAAAAGCATAGGGAAAAGCAGTGAATGCCCACCAACACCGCGGGAAGAGAGAGTACATGGTCAACAGAGTGGCCATTTTGGAAAGCAGTGACATCAGTTGTGCCATCCTGGTGCTTCAGCAGGACAAAGGGGCTGTGTGCACACCTGCCAACCCCCTGTCATACCATACCACAAGAAGGAGGAAAAACAACGAACAAATAGTAGGAAGGAGAAACTGAAGACTCTCCTCCCTCCCGTGCCTTTCACTCAATGCACGCCGGCAGTCAGCTGTGCGCCTGATTTACATTGACCCCTGCATCGCGTTCAGGACAGCCATGCTCAAACCATGCTGCACTTCTGCAGCCACGCTTCCATGTCCATCAAAATAAACCATGGCTTGCCAGCCAGATGACAGTGCACCAGCACTGCTCTACCCGCATTGTCTAAAACTGAATCCACAGGACTTCTGGTCCAAATTCGAATACGGCAAAGACAACTGCGGATGTCACCAACAGACCAACCTAGCAAGCTACTGTGTCATGGACACCTGCGAAAAAGCAGTGCAATGGGAAACAACGGACATTTCGGACAACAAAATCAGGAAAATTCAACCGTTCTAGCAGAAGAAAATTGGTGCAGCAATCTGCTGTGCATTGGACAGAATACACAGACCCTTGTCTGCATGCAGTGTGAAATACAGAGTCATTGCGAGTGTCTCAACAAGAGAGAGGCGGAAAGTGCGACCATAGAGATGTACATTTTAAAAAAACTGTAATGATAACTTGAAACCAAAAAAATAGGCATAGTTCAACTGGGAGGAACTTTTCACCGAATTCAGAAGGTATGATGTCATGGCATGTTCACACCCACATGCACGGGGAAGCAAGGGGAGATAGTTACAAATGTTTCAATTGTAAAGCAACAGTGCACAAGAAATGTCAGACATCAAGAGAGAAGGGAATGGTTCAGGGTACAGGTTTTTTGTGTGGAGACTGCGAAGCCTAGGAGGACATGGAACAATAGGCACATGTAAACAAAACACATCTGGCAGTTGACAGCACGAGCAGCGATAAGGTACAATCTGTTCCGCAACAACCCACCCTAACCTCAACACCTCAACCAGTGACACATATCACACCGTATCCTCAGTTATTACTGGCATTCTATTCTAATGGAATCATTCCATAGAATATTCCGCCTTTGTATACCCCATATTCAACCACAATTCCCATGACACCTATGGCAATGAATCTACCGAATCACTAACAGAGCAAAATTGGAAACAGTTTAGCATGCCACAATCAGTGATGCCAACAAACAGGAGTAAACAACAGCAGGAACCAGAAAAGAAAAATATGCCCAACCGATTTCAGATGTTGCCAACTGTTGCAGGAGGAGAAACGGAAGACCCACAGGCATTTCTCAGAGACTGTACTGCACATTTACAGTGATACGGAGTATAGGAAGAGGAATGGGTAGGATGTGTGAGAGCACAACTGCAAAATGAAGCAAAAGGCAGGGGGAATTCACTAAATCATTACAGGCTATCATGACAAGCGTTCATCCATGGCTTTCAGTGCTGGTTCGGAGGTGCATCCTCCTCACTGCAAGCTGACACTGGAAGCCCAAAAACCTGACGACCCTCTTACCACATTTATAACTCGATAAGTGCACCTCATACAGGGTTTTCACCCATATATGACTGTGTGAGAAGTGATTGATGTAGTAGCAGAAACTGTTCAACCGGAATACCATGCAGCAGTGGTTCTGCTGCTAAACAGCACCATAGAGGAGATGATGAGAGCTGCAATAATACTGGAAAGAAATCCATGCCGACCACACAGTGAGAACGATGCCACACGATGGTTGCACGGGCCGCAAGAAAACAACAGTGCAAAAGATAGTGTGTCACCAAGAACTTAAAACAAACCACAATTCCGACAGTCAACCTCAAAATTTTAAATAACAATAGCAATGTAACCAGTGCATGGACTGTCAGGTATAGTAAACAAAATAGTGTCACACGTGTTCCCGCGAGTCAAGATGTCCGATTGTAGAGGGCAGGGAAGCTGCAACATCCTTGTTACTACTGCAGATCAGCCAATGCCTTTCATTGGCACAACCAGTACCCCAACAATCCGCACCTTGATGGCTATTAAGGCACTGCAGGCAACTAGCAGGGAAATGGGAAGTGGGGTTAAGGGGCTAATGAATCAGATGAGTGGAGCAATGGCACAATATATCTGCGTACTTGTGTTTGTGAATAATAATCCATGGCATGCGTTAATAGACACTGCTGCTTCACACCATTTCTTGCAACCGCAATTTGTCAACAGAGCCAATGTAACTACCACAAAGCATGTTATAAGATTAGTCACGGGGCAAGAGAGCAATAGTGCACAAGGGCAAGCTATGGTCACTGTTACAATACATGTTTTAGAAACCTACACCACAGCAATAATTACCAGAGATATTACAGAGAAACCAATATTAGGTGTGCTCTTGCTAAATGAACAAAACACTATTGTCGAGCCTGCTACGAGGCGAATTCGCTTTAGTTGAAACGAACGATGCAATGTGTACAATAATGTCTGGCATGTCACAAATAACAGCCCGGGCGTGCAGCTTACTCAATTTGATCATCACATACCGCCACAACACCAGGCCACATTTCAGAGAGTACTGAACGAATGTAAAGAAGTGTTGGCACAACACAATGCACTCAGGCGTACCACCGCAGTGTAGCACGCAATCCCGTTAATATGAGAAGGTCCCATCTACACCGCAACATGTAGCTACATACCGCATCAAGCCATAATTATTAAATTAAAAATTAAGGAAATTCTTGCGGACTGTGTAATTGAACCAACTCCTAGTCAATTTAATTCTGCAATCATACTTGTACCCAAAAAAGAGAGAGGATGGCGCTTCTGCATCTATTTTAGGCCAATAAATGAAATGAGCAGTGCATTGCCGCCATACATAAGCATCAAGGGTGCCTTGCCATTGTTAAGAAGAGCAAAAAAACTAACATTATTGGACCAAAAAAGTGGCTTTTGGCAGATCCCCATAAAATTGCAGGAAAGGGAGAAAACAGCTTTTACCGCACCTGATGGGACACGTTACCAATTTTGACCACTATGCAATTTGGCTTGAAGTGTGCACCCACAACTTTTCAAGCGAAGATGGTGCGGGTGCTAGAAGATCTAATACATGAATTCACTCTCGTCTATTTGAATATGTAATAGTATGGTCAGAAACCTGGGAAGATCACGTGCACTATCTGTTACTTGTGATGGAAATACTAGCAATGAAATAATTGAAGTGTGCAGTAAAAAAGTGTCACCTCGGCAAGACGGAACTAGATTTCCTAGAATACATAGTCAGCGAGAAAGGGAAAACTCAAAATCCGGAACAGTTACAGTTGATCGACCAGCAATGTCCGCCACATACGCGAAAGCAGCAAAGGAAATTTTTAGGCCTGATAAAATGGATCCTTGAGTACATAAAGGATTTCGCAATGATAACAACACCGTTAACAGCACTACTGTCAATGCAGAAACTGTTTGTACGGACAAGCGAAGCAGAAAAGATATTTGAAGTGATCAAGGAACAGATCAAAACATGCTGATGTTGACAGCACCTTGGCCTCAGGCCATTCACCACATCGTGACACCTCGAACACTAGGATATAACCCAACGCACAAAGCAGCACTTGCATCAAGAAACCAGTGCACTGTAATTGTGTAGCATTCGTGTAGAAAGTGTATTTTATGACCTTTTTAAATTGTTAGGAAGTGTGTGAGTCCTTTGTTTATTTTTGGGATATGTGTATTTTTCTACTATAATGCCACCTTGTCAGTGTTCTTTAGTTCAATGGATTTTTAATGTCATTCAAGTGAAGTGTTATGTATCGTGCATTAGGGCGCACACGAAATATTAATATTCAGATTAATACATTAGTACATATTTCTCTAACTTACAAATGTCTCACTGACAATCACGTGCCAATGCTTATGTTTTCAATGCTACATTTCAGGGCTATGTGTCAAGGGCTAAATGTATGTTTACCAAGTGTCATGTCAGAGTGTTTTATTCTTCTTGTGTTAAATTGTACCTCACGTAAGTACGAGACAAATAGTCTCCCTTACATTTACATTATTATTTAGTGCATTTTGAACACCTTATAGAGTTGTGTGTACTTATTAACATGTTGACAATTCGGGTGTGGGAGACGCCATTTTGTGTAGTTCTCAAAACGCCCACACACAAGACTGTTGTGGCACATATTATGATTAATAAGACGATTGTTCGGTATTACGTATCTAATCGCTCAAAAACCACTGTATTACGTATCCAATGATACAAAAGTCGAGACAAAAAACTGCCAATTACGTATCCAACCACAACCGGGAAAAAGGCCCAAATAAGATACAAAGTTTCCTCCATATGTATCCAACGCACCTTGAAAAAGCTGGTTATTACCAAAAGTTTCCTTTTGTGTATCCTGGTGACAAAACATGCAGGACCAGAAAGGACAACATTCTGTATCCAAGCGGGAAAGGGGGAAATTGGTGCTGCGACCCACTTGTTTCGAATTACATATCCAGCCGAGTCGGGGCAGAAATTTCGACCTATGCCCAATTATTTCCTATAGCGCGTCCAAACCGAAAATCGAAATGAAGGGTAAAATATCCCATTTGTTTCCTGTGGCATATCCAGGTATCAAAAGTAACTCTTGTTAAAAGTTCCCTAATGTGTATCTAAATTTTTTTTTTTTTTTTTTTTCGCCTTTTCTCATCCCTGTTCAAATACACGTGATTCGCGATGAATATCTTTATTTTATTTTAAAGAGAATATTATTATTTTTTTATAAATTTAACCATTTACTATATATAGAATTACATGTATGCAATCACTAAAAGGGTACACCAAAATAGTGAATTTAACCATATAGATATTAAAGTTTTATATATACATCATCTTTTTTTCATAAATTACCTCAACATTCGAAACTGGCAGGTCCAAAGTCCGCCGGCCGAACCGGTCATGACAGACACGACAGTGCAATGCCTATTTGGGATCGCGAATGAATGTAATTTTTTTAAAATCAATTTACCTCAATAATTGAAACTGGCAACTCCAAGTTTTACGGGTGCAACAGATACAAGTACACCCGTCGTTGCCGGGTGGACCAATCATGATCCACTCGACAATTTTATGCTTTTTTTCCAGATTGCAAATGAATGTTTACACAAAGAGTATGTCAATCAAACTTTTTTTAATGGAAACAAATAGCTACACTGTCTCACTCGCACCTGTAAATTAAATCAAACAGCAACTCAATTAAACATTAATTAAAGGTTGAATCGCTACTCAATTAAACATTCTTTAAAATGAAACAACAGCAAGTCATACAAACATGAATTTAAACTTAAATCAAACAGCAACACTGTCTCATTCGCACCTGTAACTTGAATCATACAACAGCTCAATAAAACATTAATTTTAATTTTAATCAAACAGCAACCCAAATAAACATTAATTTAACTTGAATCAAACAGCAACTCAATTAAGCATTAAACTTAATCAAACAGCAAGTCAATCACACTTTACTTTAATACTGCAATGGCAACAGCAACTCAATAAACTTTTTTAATACTGCAATTGCAACAGCAACTCAATCTCGCTCGTACCTGCAAATTAAAAACAACCGTAACAAACAGATACCTGTCGAAACTGGGATAACCTTCGCCACCATCTCCTCTGCTCCGATTACGATCGTGCATGTCGGCTGCGTCAATCAGCAAAGAGTGCAGTCGTTCTCCGCACCGATGATTATTTTCCCAGACATACTCGGCCAGGTAGCCGACCCAAGATTTTCTGTCTGCCAAAACAGGGAATGCTGTATCGCACAGAACACCAACTTCGCTCGATGTTTTGAGTGTGCACCCTCAACGTCTCGCCCTCCTTCATCTTTAGCGTGTTTCGAGTGTTTACCATTCCGCTCTTTTCATTGCACACGAATTCCCACCTGTGATTCACCTGCATGTGAGGGTATCCGTGAATGTCCACGTTGCTGTAACTACGCCAGCAGTCTGAAATTATCGTCGTGCCCACAGCGATCCACTCGCGAATGATTTTGGTCAGGGTCACTCGATCCTCTTTTCCACCAACACCAGAAAGAATTTCGTCGGATCGTCCCCCTGCACTCCGCCGAAAACCCACTGGCCGTGAACATTACACCCTTTGCGATTCTTGCGTTTGCCCAATTTCAACTCGTCAATCTCGACCACTCTTCCCATACCGCCGATGCGTTTCCTGTACATCAACACCCAGTTTATACACACTTGGCGGCAGAAACTCGACCAGGCGACGACCGTCTTTCCCGAGCACAAAAGTTCGTTCACTTTCTGCTGTCGAGGGTATTTGATCAGGTACCAGAGTAAACACAACTCTATTATCTTCCCTGAAGCCAAATTTGGATCGCGCATGAAACTGCCCTGTCTCGCCAACAGTTTAAAGTTGCATTTGGTACTGTCCTCCAGTCGCCATCGGCACCAGTATAACAAGCCCCTGTTTTCCCCCAATTTCGCTTCGCCTTCCCCGCATTTTTCGCACCACATCGTCGATTTGAGAATGTCGAACTTGATGAGAAACGTGTTTATCTCCATCTAGGAATTAATATCTTGCCTGGTGTTCATCATTGTAATTTTACATCCTGTGCACACCATCTTCCGATTCGCCAGAGAAAATTTGCGAAAAAAATGCTTGGATATGCGATACCGAACAATCGTTGCCGAATTTGGATACGCTGAACGGAACTTGGCCAGATATGCGAAATGGTACTAGACTGGCAAGTAAATAATTGGGATGGATACTTTATAGTACACACTGAATGTGTGTATGGTTTTCCCAATACGATACACATTGCAGAACAATTACCTAAGCAGTTCTGCAGTTGTCTTATGTAACACTGAGGAAGATTCGTAACTGTCTGGATCACTGGGTTCATTCTCCTACTTCTCCTTCCATCAACATCACATGCCTGTTTTATTTCATCACCATATTTGGAGAGTGGCCCCCTTCCCTCTCTCCCATTCATGTTTCTAAAAAGAAATCTATTTCCTCACCCAATCAGCATGCTTGGTTATTTCATTACCATATTTGAAGTACGACTTCCATCCGTCTTGTCTTAAAAAAAAAACCTAATCCCTCACCCAATAGGCATGCTTGTCCCCTCCTCCCAATTACCCATCTCCAATTTCCCCTTCCATCGTCGTCACACGTGATATAACATTGTCGCCATGCCCACTTCTGCTCCGAGTTCCGACATTTTAACTCACTCACTTTATTTCTTCTCATTGTGATGATAACAACATTATTACTTTCTGCACTGTTACATTCGAAGAATTTATTATATTTGTCATCGATCTAGAAGGCAGAAGAAAAAGAATGATGTATTCTGTGCAGATCACGATACGGCAACTACATGTAAGTATCAGTGCATCAGTAGGTACATGTAAGTATTTATACATAATTTTTTAAAAACTCATTTCTCGTGATTGTATTCGTGGGTTTGTGTACAACAATGTCAAGTAAAATTATATTTCTAGTGCCGGTATTATACAGATCTTCGCTAGTTGCAGACAATAAATTTAAAACTACAATCTTTCCAAACAAATTGTTTCCTTTCATAAAAATATCGGATAAATATTTTCAACGACTATTAAAAGACGATTATTTTCGACCCGGCAAAGTTATATGTTCCGTTTGTGGAAAATCTATATATTCGAGTTTCATTTCTCATTTATATAGAAAGGTTCTGAAAGTTAAAATGAAAGGAATCACATTCGATTGTCGTAAATATCTATTGCAGTCTACATATTCCGTAAAACTTTCAATGGAAAAGTACTTTTCGAAATACTCATTTCCTTTGGAAATTTTCATAGTGGGCCATTCTTTGGGTGGTTTACTGGTGGGAATAATATTGGAAATTAACGACGAGGCGGAATTTTACAAATATGTGATAGGGTATTTTTCGTAGGCGCTCCTTTATTCGGTTTGCAAATTTTCAAAAATATTTTCGACGATTCGCTTTTACCCTTGCTGGTAGAAGATACAGCCAAGTCCAAATACAATTTATTTTCCAAAGATCAATTACTAGCGCACTACGGGGAATTTAGAAAGAATTTCGTGTTGATGTTACAGGACAAATAATTTTAAACTACTCTAATAAATCACGAGTTGTCGACGACAGTAAACAAATATCACTCAGTGGTTGAAAGATTGTTCAATTGCGCGAAATGGAAAATATTCGTTCGGAATGTAGTCATTACAAATTATGCTACAATCACCAATCTCGAAATAAATTGCATGGCAAACAATTCCCGGCCACTAAAAAATAAAAACATTCTTCAAATAAACGACCACTCTCCACTCGGCCACACTTTTTTACTTAACAGTGAGTTTATAAAAAAAAATGTTACAAATTTAATTACGCCACACATATATATATATATATATATATATATATATATATATATATATATATATATATATCTGTGTGTGTGTGTGTGTGTGTGTGTGTGTGTGTGATCAATTAAGTAATTGGACACAACAACCCAAATGGCTCATACTATAGACATTGCCTTGAATGAATTTTATAAATTTTACACTTTGAAGGAACCAGTCGATCCAAACACAGCAAGTAGAAAATACGATAAATTGAGCGACGAATACATTAAATGTTGGATATTCGAGAGTATAAACTTTCAAACATCAATATCATTTTCTCATACGATGTAAGAACGTTTATAAAATTGTCAACATCAACTTGTTTCTACTCGATGGTATAATCAACTATGAAGGTCTGTTGAAAATCAACCCAAAACTCAAAATCGATTCCATTTAATCCATAGTTCAAGATCTAAACAATTCTACGAAAAGCTATTTTTACGACATATTAAAAATTCTTCCAAATGGATGGGCGATCATTCGGCGATAATCAACCAACAAAACCAAATTTTTGGGAGTTACTTGACGAATAAATAACCGAAAATTATCGAAGACTTTACTCGAGATGTATTCAGGCTCGTGGAAAAACCCAATTAAGTAAACATGGTTTCCCTGGTAAAATTAATTTCCCAATTCTACGTAACTGAATTTGATCAGGTAAACTTGCTATTGCATATATTGTTTGTACCAGTGATGGGTTTCTGCCTAGCGTTCGCGCTTTCCGAACTTCTAGGTGTAGAGGTGAAAAAGCAAAACGATTTACCTGTGAGTCCCGAAGTACAAAATACACCAGGATCGAATGATGTTTTGTGCAATTTGTTGTTCAAGTTTTTGAAAAAGTCTTCAAACCCGACGGAATGTTTGAGCATTACATTTCACCTCTGCTCGGATAAGACGACAGCAAAGCATCCAAGCTAAACGTACACAAATTCTTTTACCGATGCTGCAATTGCGTTTACCAGAAACTATTCGGACCTCGGGCCAAAGAGTAAATTACAGCAGACCAAGCACACAGCTTATGCACAAATCTGTTTGATAGAAACAGAAATTATTTAACACTCCTAATGGAGCCATCAATGAAAAACTACAATTTGACGATTTTAATCAACAAATGTTTCTGTTCATTTTCTATGGGAAAGCTGGCGATCGTCTATGGTTATTTCCTTTCCTTTGGTCTTCGAACGATGAGTGCAAAAAAAATTAAAATAATTGAGTTCATATATCTTATGAGATTGGTGTTTGAACATATTCTCAAAGTTAATTTACCTAGTTATTCGTTTATGTAAGACTTTTTTACGATAATTCGCAAGCACGCCTATATAGTGGAGGTAATTATAGAACAATAAAGGGAAACGAATAGTTTATGGAAACAATTTCGAACGAATTTAAAGTCCAACAGTAAGTTGCTCGGTACCATAACAGGCCAACCTAAAACAAAACGTATGTAATAAGTTTAAATTTTTTTGGTAAGTGATAAACTTTTAGAAACTGAATGTAAATTTGATAAATGAGAAAAACACACATAACAAAGCGGCAATTTATTTTGGTAAAAAAAATACACACTTTTAAATTTAAATTAGTGATATTTTATAATTTTCATTAACTCGTATTTATTACTCGATAAATAACATTGTTTTAATTCGTGTTCGCAATTTGCATGTTTACTCCACCAACATCTGGCGGGACGTACTGGATCCTTACATACCGTACTGTGCCTAAGTTGATCACAATATGTAACGTGCTCTTCTCTTTTGTGTTGTTCCATGGTTTCAATTACTACAGCTCAATTTTCCGAATCCCGAGGAGTCGCGCAATTCATATATGTATAACCACATGGTAATTATTTCTTTTGGTCAATTTCAATGTACGTGGTTTCAATAATTTGCCAAACAAAATTATAATAATGTAATTCTTCCCATTTGACAGTTTTCACATACGTTTCGCATTTGGCGTTGCAGGGGACGCTAAAACGCTGAAGATGCATCATCGCTGGACGTTTACAATATGTAAAATGTTCAAATCCATTGCAGTGTTGTACATAATTCTCCAACTCGCGAGTATAGTACGAGTTAATGCTACACCGATAATTATTCGGAACCCCACAAGGAAGTTCCGAAGCCAGTTCTCGATGTTCCTGATTCGCACCGTACATTACAATGTTTCGATCGAAAGGTTTGGTTGAAATACTGATCAAGTTGCGAGATTCGTCGTGATAACGTATTGCAAATGCCATGGTTACCATATTACTGACGATTCACATCATGTCTGACATTCAATATATACAGGAATCGTTGTAAAAAGGTTTTTTTATTAAACATTTGTGGCATGGGTGGGGGGATTCTACATTTAATTTTTTAGGTGGGAAATAAATCACCTTCCAAATTAAATTAAATTTTTTTGAGGGGACTGGATATCACTCCCTTGGCCTGAGTCCATTTGGAAGGTGGTTAAATCCCCCTTTTGTTATAAACAATGTAATACATGTATTTTTTTGTTTGTGATCAATATTCATATAGTGGTCTGTAGACACGAGTTTAGTTTATATATGTTTCAATCATTCAGTGTAATGCCGTTTACGATTCACATAATGTCTGCAAGAATCGTTGCAAATTTTTTTTTTTTTTTGCAATCGCAGAAGGCGGGGGAATTATGTCTACATTCTATTTTAACCCTTTACTACGTGGTGTATCATGTGATGACAAAAAAAACCAAGTCAATTTATAAAACGGGGGGCTGAATCACCTTTCAAATAAACAGAATTTTTTAAGGGGGGACTTTCGGTCCCCCCTAAAAAATTCTGTCAATTTGGAAGTTGATTCAATCCCTTCTCTTATGCAATGTATGTTTTTACATCATACATAATGATAACTTATTGTAATTTTCTAAGAGATTTTTCAATTTTTCAATTACTAAGTCTATGTAATTCGAATTCAGTAATTCGAAGAGATTGTATTTGGACACAAATTCAATGTTGCATCGTCTCAATTCATTTTTTAGACAATTGATCACGTTGATGTTGTTTGGTACATAGTTGGAGCGCAAAATTTCGTGAATTTTTGGTAGGTATTATTATTTTTTCCTACGGCAGTGGACTGTTTCAACCATTCAGTGCAATGCCGTTGACAACTCGCATAATGTCTGTCAGCATATTAGTAGGTATATTGGGAATTTTCTTAGACATGTAAGTAACCATCGCAAAAATCTTATCAGTACGACTTCTGACGAAATGCCAGCATGTATATTTTTTACGTAAATTATGTTTAGTAATTTCGAGTAAAACTTTTCGGGATTAAAGCTTGCATCTATTTGAGCCATTTCGGACGATTTCTAAAGAAATGCCAGTTGAAATTATTTTTTTTTCACTTTTGTTTTTAGTTTGACGAGTTCGTGCAAAGTTTGTTTGTTTCACTGGACTTGATTAAGAAAGGTATCAATTTCCAAATCTGTAAACTCGTCTTTAATTAAATACTTTTTTTGTAAATCCGTGAGAGGACAAGTTGTTTAAGGCAAAACCTACAGACTAGTTCATACCGTCCAGTCTTTTCATCACCTGTTTGTAATATTCAATTTCCAAAAAAATTGACGAAAATTCATTCTTTCGACTGTGGCCTACCACTTTTGCGAGTGTTCGACACTATCCGTTTTTATTTTATACATATATATTTGTCTTTTACCTAAGTTATAAATTAAAGATTTTTCTCAGAAGGTTTTGCTTCTTAGAAATAATTACATTGTTTTGTTTTTTGTCTTGTATGCCAATCTCGGAATTATTATCGAATAAAATAAGGGTACCATCCTTCACATCCCCACTCTCATCACCGTCGAAGGGGGGGGGGGGGCGAAGGTTTTATGATTACCATTTCCAGCAAGACTCGGCCGCTGAAATAACACACCGTTCTCAGCGACGGAATCTTTAAAGTGGTCAAAAGTCGAGTGTAGGCACACCAAGCTATCGTATTTTTTATAGTCGAAATGTGTATACACGTTATTCACTCATAAAATTTCCATGAAAGGATACATATTATTTCGTTTTCCCATTGCAAAAAACACAGCGCTATTGAAGGGAGAAATCGCAGTGTCATGAGCCACATCCATCGCGAGTTGTTTGGCAATATTCAGAACTATCATAAAGGCAGAATTCGAAGTTCATTTCGACTCGTCGACGATGTTTATTAGAGCAAAATATATAACATTGTCATTCTTGTATAAATTGAATAGCTTTACCGAAATATCATCAAATGCAAAAGAGAGCATGTCGTGTTTCGTACTGGATAAAATTAAAATTTACGTACAAGTTTCGCGAAAGCTCTTTCAATTTAAATTTGTTGACAGACTTTGCATTACAATCGAAACAAAAATTGACAGAGGGATGAGTTACAAAGTTATATCTGAAACCAAAATTAATAGATATTTTATGGCTGGAATTATATTTGGTTTTGGGTGACGACTGAAGTGATAGAGGTGACAATGGGGTTGGAGACAGTTTAGATATCTCTAGATATTTTACAAAATGTTCATGTTTGGTGCATTAAAAAACTTTTCAGTTATTAAAACTTAGAACACGACTATAATAATCAATAATATTAGATGTAAAAGAAATAAATACATCTTATTATGGAATATAGGCATGAAACACTATTGAAAAAATAATTATTAGATTTTATTTTTAGTGACAATTTTTACTGTATTCGCAGTCCTATTATTAAAATAAACAATCTTAAAACAAACTGAAATACCTGGAGGGGGCACAGGTACTTGTAATCGTATCTGTATAAACTCTCCAGGCAGTATCATAGTTGGTGCGAGAGGTGCCATTCCCATTACATGAGCACCAGCAGAGGGTGGTGGTGCTGACGGTTATGAAGGTGCCGGAGGTGGATTCTATTTTTTAACAGGCCTCATCCTCCTCCTCTGAGAAGTAGATGATATCCTTGGTGTTAAAGGAGATGACATTCTTAGCATCAAAGGGAATGGCATCCTTGACGTTGAAGGTGATGACATCATCGGTGTTGAAGGGGATGTCCTCTTCAGCGTCAAGGGGTATGACCTCTTCCCCATTAAAGGGGATGACCTGTTTGGCGTCGAAGGGGATGGCCTCGAGCATGACATTCTCGGCATTGGGCATTGAAGAAGTTGGCATCTTCGGCACCAAGGGCGATGAGGTCTTCGAAGTTAAAGATGCCAAATTCTTCAAAGTTTGCCTTTACATTTGCCTCTTCAATGTCAAAAGTGTTCGCCCCCTCGATGACCTCTTCGTCACCAATGGTGATGCCTCTTCGACGTAGACGGCGGCATCATTGGCTTCGAAGAATGGCATCTCGGCCACTGGCAACCACTACATACAATGAACGGCTGGTTGGCCGTCGGCTGTTCATTGATGTTGTTTGTCACAAAGTTCACTGCTAATGTACTCTGGCTTCGATTGCAACACTCGGAGAAAAAAATACTCTGACTCCTACCCAGGACACCAGGAGAAAAAATATAAGTTAGTTGGTAGAGGGGTGGAGGAAACATGAGGGGAATCCCCTTTTTGCACTGTAAAAAAATTTATTTCTGCCTCGAGATAATTCTCACATAATAATGAGGCCAAGTTGAGTAATGTATGCCAGTCGCCTCACCGGCCTATGTACGAACACTAGTCATGACTTTGAGCGAGCGAGTCCATATCAGATACACTGACGAGAAAAAATAAAAGGAACACCAATATACGAGTGCATGAAGTAAAAAAGAAAAAAACTCACGTATAGAGTAATCCCTCGCCACTACCTTGAAATACGAAATAAAAAATTTATTCGGTGCTTATATTAACACCACCCACTTTAGTCTAGAGTCAGTGTGCTAAGGATAGCAAGTATAGGACTGTAACGATAGCTGTCGCCTATTTTTTATATTTGCAAGAATGGATAAGGTTGTTGGAGCGAATAAGGTAGAGTTAGCCGGGATATTTGAAGGAATAGGGGATAAATTTAGAAATATTTATGACAGGTTTTTGATGCACCATAGTACAAAAAAGGAAATACAATTACTATTATAAAAATATTCAGAAGCAAATGAAGAATTGGAAAAAAAAAATGCTAGAGGTTCAAAATATAATAGGGTAGGAGTTGGTTAAAGTGTATAAAAAGTTTCGGGAAGTATGGTACAAGTATAAAGTGTTTAAACTCATTCAACCCAACTGAATTTAAGAAACTGTTTGGCGAGCAAAACAAAGTGTGTATTTTGTTGGAACGGCCAAACACATATTAAAAAGCTCGCATCTAATGAGGTTCGAAATAACAACAATGTTCGTATAAATCCGGGAGTATCTTTTTCTCCAATCTTTTCTATCTGAGCTTGTTAAACGTAATTGCAAATCGCATACATGACTAGTGAATTTGGAGAAGTGATTATTTGTCCTGTTGTATCTGAATTTATGGTAACGTGAACACATTGAAAGTCACTTGCGGTTGGTAAAGTGTGTGCACCGTTACTCTTGACTGAACATGCCTAAATTATGTGCTGGTCGTTTGACAAAATGTCTTATGCCGCACGACGTAGCAGTTTTTGTTTTTACAGAAGTTGTAAACTCAGTTTTCACATTTCCTGCATAAATATCGAGCAAGTGAAAGAATGCACTTCTCCAGCTAATGGCATATTCTTGTACAGCGAGAGCGAAAAAAGTCGGTCTGAAAAACAGAGTATCAAAGTTTTCCAATTTAGGTACAAAATATACATCGGCTAAATATTTAATGTACTCTTTAAAATGGTTGTATATGTAGTCTCCTGATTGGAGTAGGCTATTAACTAAATGGATAAATCTCGGCGGTGATGTCAAGTATTCGTTTAAACATAGGGCACTAGGCGGTATTGAGACTTTGACCGATCCTCGAATAGAGTTGAGATTACATTGGTATACAAACATATCGTGAAATTTCAATTTCGTGAATAGAGGAATGCTGTCATTTCCGTCGAATGATATGCGTGTTCCATCGTGGTTTGATTGGAATCATAAATCAGGGAGCAGTTGTGCGATGACTCACGAATAGCATTTTTGTACTTGCACATGAGCGAAAGCTGATGTTGGTCGTCATTTCGATGGTCTTATTGTGAAACTGCTACAACAACTGCTACAGTTGTTGTAGCAGTTGTTGTAGCAGTTGTTGTAACAAGATTAGTTGATCTTTCGAGTTAATTTCAAAAGTTCGAGAGACGACAGTTGTTTCACATATAGATAGTCTTCGAGCGTGGTGTTTGGGAACTTGGCCCCAAAATCTTTAAACTTTAACGAAATGTAAGTATTGTTATTAAGATCAGTATCAAATTCCTCTTCGAAATCTTCATCAGAGTCTTTGTCATCGTAATTTTCGTGAGTGTAAATGCATTCCAAGAGACCATCGCCAAAATACTTGAAAAACCACATTATTCGTCCAAAGTTTGCGGTTCTGGGTCGTTGTAGATATTTTTGAATATTTCCAATACTCTGATCATTGTAAAACTTAGTTTGTTTGCCATGACTAAAGGTTAATCTATAACAAAAAAAATTTAGCACTCCACATTCTTTAAATCTACAAAATAAAATATTTTTCATGAGGTCTTTCATCTACAACAATCAGATAAATGTGGTGGGCATCTGTGTTTAAACGATGAAGAGTTATCAAGAAATCTTGCCTTACCCCCTCTCGATATACTTTCTAGTTGCTGAAAACATGAAATACGAAATGTGAAACTACTGATTGATTTATATGAACCATATATCGATTCAATCGTCATGACAATCTCTCTGGAAACTAATTCAAACTCGTTGCTGGAAATTTTGACAAATTTCATACCAATAGGTAAAAATTGAATTTCTCACCACAAGTAACTTGAACACTGTCTACAAATTTCTCGTGGAAAATAATTGTGAAAAAAATACTACTTTACCATCCAATAGAATGATGTTCATTTCATGTTGCAAATGGAGCTGTACCTCAATAATGTAACTTCAGAGGGGATATTGCAAAATGCATCCATCAAACTGAATCAACTTGCAAAACTAAAGTTTCGCAGACCGAAACATGGAGTCGGTAATCTCAAAGTGGATAATATATTTTGCGCAAATGGTGTGTATTCAGTCACCGAGTCTACGCTTCTGATCCTGGACACGTCTTATGACTACTCTCATCTATTCAAGTACATTCCTGTTATGAGCTTCGATATCGAAACCTGTGCGGATAATTTAGAAGACTTGCTGCTGAGGGGTCTAGCTCCAGAAAAACTGCTCATGTTTGTGCTCTATTTTGAGTATCTGGATGTTGAAGTGAGTATAAGTTCGTACCTAAATTGTTGTGGCATGCCCGATGATTTCAACATGGAAATGCAGAAGAAATACGAAAGACTGCCCGAGAATGCATTTGGATCAAAGGTTTCTCACACAAAGAGGATCTCAACAATAATTTTCTCTTTTCGTATAGTCAGGAATACTTGTTGAAAATGCTAACAGGATACCAAAATTACCCACATTATTTGGTCGGCTACAACATTATCGCATACTATTTGAAATTCATATTAACTTGCTTGCGAGATCTCAATATGCAACGCGAAATAAAAGCATTTGTAAACCTCTGAAAATTAGCCACAGTTCCGCTCATTCGTTTTCACAACGACGGTATCATATTCGATATGTTGACAATCTTGAAAAAAAAAATGTATTGACGAGTGGGAATTTGTCGTTGAGGAACTTGTCTAAAAACTATCTTAGCTAAAAGTTTAGGAAAATCGATTTGAACTCTGTGCTTATGCGAATTTATAATATTCTAGATGACACCATCGCAGACAATGACTTTCGTCACGATTCTATGAGAAATATCTTTCACATCGAGCACCACAACAAAGAAAGTTTGATGCAATGAATGATCAATACACAAACATGCAAGTGTGCTACACTGAGTACATTGTTGGTAGCATGTAGCATAAAATTACAGGTGAAACGAATACAGACTCTATCGTTTTCTACCGCATGGAGCAGGCTTTAATTTACAACAAGAGGGATTGCGTGGCCATGGTTGGACTTAACAACAAATTTAATTTGGCAATTTTCACCAACCAACTGTCCAATCTATTTAACTGCGGTCTCAAAGACAGTTCGATGAGTGCCATTTCTCGCCAGATGGCGAACACATTCCTGTATCATGCGCGATCCTCTGGTATGTTACCGGGATACCAGAACAATGATTCCGTTTTACTGGCCATGCCCGATCTGAAATTTTTGTCAGTTGCCAAAAGAACGCCCACGATAGATGTTAGACCAATTTACACCAAACCAAAATTCAAGTACACGAAACAATAATATCCTGGAGCAGTGGTGTTTGAAAACTATGGTCTTTTTTGGAATAATATTCAATATGATGTCAGTAGTTTCTTCCCAAACATCATCATTAACAAACCACTTTCCAGATAGACCGTCGATTGTTGCTGCACCAAAGTATTGAATCTAGTGTTTGAAAATGATCCGATATCCCGGGAGGAATACTGAAGAATGATGTATTTGCTCTGCAGGTGACGGAAGACGAAAACCAAAATTATTCGGAATGCATGAACATGATGTATTCCGGCCAGTCTATCGGGAAGATAATACTTTCCATCCCAGAACAAGGGTCGTTGGCTGGCGATACGCCCATTTCGATTCGATTACTCTCACATGCCAAAACTCCATTCACTATAAACTTTATAGAGTCTATACTCGACCGTAGGAAAACTGTAAAGAAGCAAATTAAATCTCTAAAGTCTGAAATACAAAAAAAAGAAGTCTCTGAAGAGAGGATTCAAGACATGAATTTAGAGTACTCGGTGTTGGATGTGAAGCAAATTTCGCTTAAAATTATTGTCAACTCGACCTACGGGCTTTTGGGCACTCCATCTTTCAAGTTTGTCAGCATTCCTGTAACTCTAGGCACGATGTGATTTGCACACAAACTTCTCATACGTTTATGTCGAATTACACCCATGTTGTATCTACTGCACACGATTCGCGATCACAAAGAAACAATAAACAACCTCACGGAAGGGGAGCTCATGCAGTTGGTATATTTCATTCGCCAAGATGCCTATGATACATACTCTAATCTGGAAGAAAATAGATAACTGATTGTGCACAACGAAACGAAACTCTATGCAGTTATTTGTGAAATTACGCGAGAGTATCGCGAAATGGTCTTTGATGCAGATACCGATGGGTACAATTTACAAATATTTTGAAATTCGTCAGTAACAGGTTTATCGAACTCATAAACGAGGAAACGAACATAATTAATGTAAGGGGTATCGTTCTCGTAGGCATTGAGATACTCGCATAAATTTCACTAGTAAAGAAAAAATACTTGCATTTGACAAAACTGATTGACTACAGTCTATTTTGCAATAATCCAAACCAAGATGTGTTGAAACTTTGTTCTATTGTTCACAAAGGTTACGAGCTTAATGCATCACATTTCGTGAAACGAATCTACAACCATGTCGCTGCACTTGCTTTCTTCTTTGCGAATATGACCAAAGTAACCAACTGTTATAAATTAGAAAAGTTCCACTATTTGGAAAGTGTATTGTTTGCCATTTACAACTACCTCTATTTGGTAGATCAGACATAATTGTACAAAAATGTAAAGTTGGTTAGGCTCAAATACTCATCTACATGTCAAAGGTACAGTGATGGTCTCGGTTCTTCCTACATTGGCCGTAAGAAAACTGACTGTACTCTTATACGAACCCGAAGACTGTCAGGCAGATCAATACTTGACTTTGGAAAAGTATTCCAAATTACCACTGAAACAAAAAAAATAAACATGTGCCACGACCTAAAATGTATCAGACCACATTTACTACATGGTTGATAATTGATTTTGAGTAACTCCTCTGTGAAGATTTCATTCCTATGAGTTTTTTTTTTTTTTTCAATTTCATAACAAAACAGACATGTCAAACACCTCACCATTAATGGACATATTGATTGTATCAGTAATAGATGTGTCTGTTGCATGATTACTGGGTGTGTTAGTTGTGACTATTGCAATGTTCCTAACCTCACTGTTGAACGTATTGACTACATTGACCATAGCCACACTGCTGAGGAACAAGTCGATTGTGTTGTCACCAACCTCGTCATTTATTGATGTATCGATGACAGTGTCACCAACCTTGCCATTGATTGATATATTGACTGCAGTGTCACCAACCTCGCCATTGAATAATGTATTGACTGGGGTGTCACCAACCCTGCTATTGACAAATGTGTTTATGGCACTGTCCACTATCTCATCATTGACAGGCGGGAAAATAGATGGTGTTGTCATTCATCATTCCATGTTAGATGAATGTGTTGTTCACAGCCACACACCCCACATTTTCCACCCCCATCGCGGTCGAATGTGTCTTTCCCCATTGTTTAGATTGGATGAATTTCGTCAGATTAAAAGTACCACAGTGTTGGTTCACTAACACAATCATTCTTCTTTGCATATTTTATTTTCTTCCACTCCCTTATGTAAGAATACTGTAAAGACTTTATCTGTCTACTGATAGTGTATATATCAAATTCATGTTCTCCATACTCGACAAATAAATGCAAATAATTCTCGAAATACATTATACCTTGCATTTGCACCTTTATAAACCTGTTTATCTCTGTTATAAAGAGCTTTGTGTTTTTCATATATGTAAATAAAATATTTTACATAGTCTTTACTAGCATACCATTTTGAATCCATACTTCCAGACTCAGTAGACTGTGCTGACTCTTTGAAGTTCGAGGTATGAGTGCCTCGGGACCTGTGGTAGCGTTAGCAACAATACACTGTCTTTTATACCTGGCATAGTAGGAGATTTCTTTTTTTTTTACTCCTCCCCCCAACCCCCCTCACACAATCTGCCTTACTTTTTTTTTATCAATGGACACCTTTTTAGCTTCTTGAAAGTAAAAAAAATAAACAATTCAAGCCATGAACTACAACTGGGTGGATGTAGAGACTCTGTGTGTGGAATGGAAGATTATTACAACTCATTCGATACATGTATGAATTCGGCAAGTAGACACAGGGGCCATTCTCATATTAACCAACAATATCCTCCACAATTGGCTAAATTTTACGGAACAAAGAAACATTTTAGCTTATAACATTGCGTTTACCAATCACATTAAATATTTGCCATCATAATTCACAATGCAATACATACATGACAATAATATTATCATTTTCATTATAAATTTTGATAGTATTACTTTATGTGGTGAGAAAACAATGTCAAAATCGAATTCAGGGGATGCATATTACGATTCAGATGATCAAATCTGGCAAATGACAACAAACTTTTTTGTGTTGGAAGACAACCGAAGTGGTGCTATGGCGAGACTGTGAACATGTTTACATCATTAAAAAAATCTTGGCCTCTTATTCCAATAAATTTTACATTTTGAATCTGTTCAAACAAAAGAGTTTAAAAAAGTTCCTGCCGAGTTGAAGAGTATGCTAAATAATAAAAAAAGACACATCTTGTGGTGTTTTATTTTTATTATTGTAGCACACTCCCAGCTATAAATATATGGACAGTTTCAGTAGCCGACATAACAAAGTGTGTGGTGAAGTGGGAAATATTGCTCCAGCAAGATCAAAGATGTGGACAGTTCCAGTAGCCAACATAACAAAGTGTATAGTGAAGTGAGAAGGATGGCTCCAGCAAGATCAAAGATGTGGACAGTTCCAGTAGCCAGCATAACAAAGTGTGTGGTGAAGTGAGAAGAATGGCTCCAGCAAGATCAAAGATGTGGACAGTTCCAGTAGCCAACATAACAAAGTGTGTGGTGAAGTGAGAAGAATGGCTCCAGCAAGATCAAAGATGTGGACAGTTCCAGTAGCCAGCATAACAAAGTGTGTGGTGAAGTGAGAAGAATGGCTCCAGCAAGATCAAAGATGTGGACAGTCCCAGTAGCCAGCATAACAAAGTGTGTGGTGAAGTGAGAAGGATGGCTCCAGCAAGATCAAAGATGTGGACAGTTTCAGTAGCCAACATAACAAAGTGTGTAGTGAAGTGAGAAGGATCGCTCCAGCAAGATCAAAGATGTGGACAGTTCCAGTAGCCAACAAAACAAAGTGTGTGGTGAAGTGAGAAGGATGGCTCCAGCAAGATCAAAGATGTGGACAGTTCCAGTAGCCAGCATAACAAAGTGTGTGGTGAAGTGAGAAGAATGGCTCCAGCAAGATCAAAGATGTGGACAGTTCCAGTAGCCAGCATAACAAAGTGTGTGGTGAAGTGAGAAGAATGGCTCCAGCAAGATCAAAGATGTGGACAGTCCCAGTAGCCAGCATAACAAAGTGTGTGGTGAAGTGAGAAGAATGGCTCCAGCAAGATCAAAGATGTGGACAGTTCCAGTAGCCAACATAACAAAGTGTGTGGTGAAGTGAGAAGAATGGCTCCAGCAAGATCAAAGATGTGGACAGTTCCAGTAGCCAGCATAACAAAGTGTGTGGTGAAGTGAGAAGAATGGCTCCAGCAAGATCAAAGATGTGGACAGTCCCAGTAGCCAGCATAACAAAGTGTGTGGTGAAGTGAGAAGGATGGCTCCAGCAAGATCAAAGATGTGGACAGTTTCAGTAGCCAACATAACAAAGTGTGTAGTGAAGTGAGAAGGATCGCTCCAGCAAGATCAAAGATGTGGACAGTTCCAGTAGCCAACAAAACAAAGTGTGTGGTGAAGTGAGAAGGATGGCTCCAGCAAGATCAAAGATGTGGACAGTTCCAGTAGCCAGCATAACAAAGTGTGTGGTGAAGTGAGAAGAATGGCTCCAGCAAGATCAAAGATGTGGACAGTTCCAGTAGCCAGCATAACAAAGTGTGTGGTGAAGTGAGAAGAATGGCTCCAGCAAGATCAAAGATGTGGACAGTCCCAGTAGCCAGCATAACAAAGTGTGTGGTGAAGTGAGAAGGATGGCTCCAGTAAGATCAAAGATGTGGACAGTTCCAGTAGCCGACATAACAAAGTGTGTGGTGAAGTGAGAAGGATGACTCCAGCAAGATCAAAGATGTGGACAGTTCCAGTAGCCAACATAACAAAGTGTGTGGTGAAGTGAGAAGGATGGCTCCAGCAAGATCAAATATGTGGACAGTTCCAGTAGCCAACATAACAAAGCATGTGGTGAAGCGAGAAGGATGGCTCCAGCAAGATCAAAGATGTGGACAGTTCCAGTAGCCGACATAACAAAGTGTGTGGTGAAGTGAGAAGAATGGCTTCAGCAAGATCAAAGATTTGGACAGTTCCAGTAGCCAACATAACAAAGTGTGTGGTGAAGTGAGAAGGATGGCTCCAGCAAGATCAAATATTTTCTTTGTAACAGTTTTACTGTTTTGCTCAACAAATATCTATGCCAAGAAATTTACATTTTGATTGCCGACATCAACTACAACAGAAGATTCATCCACGGTGAAGGCAATTGATGATCTTTAATTTTTGGTACAGCAGAAGCAGGTCGTCAAAGAAGTAATAATTTGTACAATGAGCAGAGGCAATATTTCGGATCTTATAAATTCTTATTGCAAGGGGAAAAAAGTAATTTTCAATGGACAATGGGAGTGTATTTATTTTGCCATATTTTTTCTGCCTCTTAACTGAAATGTTTTTTGACTATGGTCATAAAATCAATCTTATTATCAATATTCGCTATTCTGTGGAAAAGTCTCGTACACAAGACAATAAGTGGATGTGTACCAATTCGACAGTAGGAAAATACATTCTCATAATTGGAGGAATACCAGTGCAAAAAACCACTATATATTATTATGAAAAGAATTGTTATTGTAAATTGTAGTGTATTGTATTGTATATGTTAATGTAACAAAAATAAATGTAACTTTTAATGCATTTCTTTCTTTTTTTGGTTTTTAAAAAACCCTACATAAAATAAATATGGAAGGTTCGCATTGTCAAGTGTATAAAAATTTGCAGACCATATTAACTATTTTATAATTAGGTTGAATGTATGCTGAATTACACATAAATATGTGTTAAATTCATTTGAACTGAGTTGAAATAAATTTGCATGCATGCCGATAAGAGATAGCACACATAACTTTAGTTGTTATATACTTGAAAATTATTTTTCAATAAACCTAGATAATTTACCACGTATCACAGATAACAGTTTCATCATAATTCAGCATAAGGAGTGATGAAGCACAACAGAAGGATAGTTGCCTTTGGTTTTTTGCCTCACGGCCCAAAGTGAAGAAGATTCTGCTCTATCACTTCTACGGCACTAGGTCTGGATAGTGCCTGGCACCTGGGTAATATATTTTATTTCAATCACTTCACCCAGAGAAACTAGGTCATTAATTTTTTAAAATTTCACTCTGACCACTGGACCACCATCCTTCGGCCTAAGTTTTCACCTTTCCAAGCATCTACAGCCATCATATTAAACCATAATTAACTCTGTAAACCACCTGTTTTTCCATAGAGGGTTACCAAATTCCCACAGAGGACAGGGTATAGCTCCGCCCCTTTTCATGAAATATGTGAGTCGTCATAGGAAATTAAATGCATATTCTAATTACCGTTTTTCGCCATAACGACATACGCCAGCCTACGTATGTTAATTATAAGAGCGTACATGCATTCATTCAACGAGAATCAGCCACATAAGGTATTATTTCATTTAATATCACCTTTCAATTGTGATGACATTCTCATGGCATCACATTCTTAGCCGACGTTCAAGGGTATGTCACCAACATGTTTGTAGTCGTTAGCAATAATTATGTTAAGTGCTAATTTCTTCAATCATGTAACTTGCGCAATTCTTTTTTTTCATGTTTGCATTTTGGCGCCGGGCTCGCCGACGTTCGGCGATACTGCAGCCAAGTTCTTAAGTCAGAATTCAGCACTCGACCAACTAGCAGGAGAGCAGGTAAGCTCCTGCGATACCACCTCGGCACATCAATTTAGGCTGAATATTTAGTCGCAATAGTGTAACTTAGAACCAGAATCTTTTAACTTCATCTACTTTAGCCGAGGGGAGGCCTGACTAAATCCTGAGGATACATTCCAGGACATCACGCGATGGGATGCGTTTATCACGTAATTGATTCTTAACGCCATCGCCTTACTTACACAGCAGCAACCACAAGCAGGTCTTTAGTGCCGGGTCCGCATTTAAAAGGGTATGTATTATTTTTGAGGTAACATTTCGTTGTACCCTTTTCATCAATAAAACTGCCTCACATTGACGAGGCTGCTTTTATTGAATTTACTCTCCTGAGTAACATCGGATACTGCGCCCTATCACAGATTCTTTATGAAGTATACTTTCAGTGTTATAAGTATTGCTTTTACATAGCCTGCCTCTCATAGGAAGAGTCAAATCAGTGTTATAAGTATTGCTTTTACATAGCCTGCCTCTCATAAGAAGAGTCAAATCAGTGTTATAAGTATTGCTTTTACATAGCCTGCCTCTCATAAGAAGAGTCAAATCAGTGTTATAAGTATTGCTTTTACATAGCCTGCCTCTCATAAGAAGAGTCAAATCAGTGTTAGAATCGGAGTGCGAAGTGGCCAACAACTTCGTCCCTTAGTAAAGGGTTTGATATAATAATAAACATAATTTAATTGATCATTAAATGAAATTCTCCTTCAAATTGACAGTGTATCCAGAGATCACCATAGGCTGTCGGCAGTACGACCCCCATCATCATCGTTCTCTCTACCGAACGTGGCGCCTGGCAGGCAGGACACTAACTCCATGCATCATATCTGGGGATGCAGCACATCAACATGTTACCATCCACATCTCACTCACCATGTTCGTTCTGTTTTTTAAGCATGTCGTGAAGGAGGTTATATATGTGTGTCTTTTGCACATGCAGTATGCTTAGTAAGTCCAGTGTATTATTACTTGAGTTATAAAATAGTTTCACGTTTCTCCTCAGTATGGCAAGCCCACCAGCATGCCACGCCTATGTAGTTAATAAGATCTCGGCATCCGGAGGAGCAGGTCACGTACGTGGCGTGTCTCGTGTCTCGCGCCCGAGTGGAACTTCTTCTTTGTGAACTTTTCATTAACCTACAATAGACTTCAAATACTATAACAGTTTCATTTAAACCATGCGGGACACATCTCGTCCACTTCCTAAGTGCTTGCATTGCCTGGGGACGCTTTAACATCACCTTAGTTATTGTTGGCCATGCGTCGTTTTTCAGTATCACATTACCACCAGGCGCGAATGTAATGAGTTGTCTCCTAGGGGGACCTGTAAATCGTAACCTGAATAAATCTTACATTTAAGAAACAGAGTTTATTATTTCAGGTAAGTCTATGGACATTTAAGGGCGCGGCCCTACTTCCCTCCAAAGTGAAACCTTTGTCTATTGTACCAAGTGGATTTTCTTTTGTATATATTTAATTCGTCGTACTGTTTTTAAGTGTCACTGTGGGTGTGGCTTGGCCGAATAAGCCACGGCATAGCATGCAAAACTCTTACTTATCATTAGTATTTATTATTCAACAAGAAGAACCAGCACGTCAGGAAGGAAACATCGGCCGAACAACCCTGAGATAAAAGAGAATGTTCTACTAGATTATTGCATCGTGCTAGTGATGCCTGGGGCCCGGGTAACTATATACAAAATTCCCCAGATTTCCCTGGAACCTATTATGACCATATAAAATTTACTCCTTTGCACACCACCGCATCTCATACGGCCGTCCACGTCAGCCTCTTCAACACACTTCAAGTGCTGGACCCCCAAACACACATTTAAAACACCTGATACCAGCATAACTGTCCACCTCACAACGGACACATATGGCAGTACTGGGTCGTCCGTGTTGGCCCACGGCCAGCAGCCATACGAACCATTGTAAAACAATCAAGAAAGACATTGAGGATTGAAAGAATAGTCTAGCCACCTAGGTGACTCGGCCACGACCCACAATGGCAGGGCAGCTAGTAAGAATTTCCACAAGCCTTCTTTGGTTAGTGTTTCCACCAAATCGACGATGTCGCTACTATTCTCCAACTTCTACTTCACGTCAGTTACTTGCCTTTTTTTTAAAACTATTTCTTCGCTTCCAGTCTTGTTTTACTGTAACAGACATCTACATCGCAATAGGGAATGTCCAAAAGAGAACTCGGACAAAAAGGTGTACACTTTATGATGAAAAAAAAAAGCCTTTTAAACTCAAAACAATAAAATTAATTTATTGAAAATGTTTTAAAAATTTCATACATTCTTCTAAAAATTTTCTTGCGTTTTAATTGTTTTTTAAAATTTTGAGGAAATGTTTTGTTGTTGGCAATAGAGTTGGCAATTCTCATGGTTTGTAAGTTGGCGAAATTGGCTTTTGTAAACAAACCATGTGCTTTGTTGTTTTTTTATTGTTATCAATGGTGTGTTTGTGTTTTGAATACCTGAAGAAGTTAGGAATCTTATTGGATAAGTATTTTGTATAAAAATGACGAATTTATTAATGAGATGTATTTTAAATAGAACCTTGGTTGTGTCAGTGAGAAGTGTTTGCGCTTATAAAAAACGGTTTCTTTGTCAAAAACGTGTCTGCAGAGAAAATAGTTTTTTAGCCAGCAGACGAATAATTTTCACACATGACTTGAAGGTGTTTAGTACTAGTTACAGAAACTGCGTGAAGTTGTTCGCAGAAAAAGAAAACGAGTATGCACATGATGTAATGGAGTCTAGCCCTGCCTACTCTGAGAGACTCTACAAGAGAAATTCATTGTCAGATGTGTCTGAAGATGATTATACGAAACATATGACGACCAACTGGAGTAGCGCTACTCCATCGCAGCTGCTTTCGGCATTTAAAGACATCACAAGTTATTGCGTTAAACTTTCAAAAGAAATAACCGAACCTGAGCTCAATAATGTGTGTCAAGCTGTCGCGGGAAAGTGTGTTTATTTTAGCGATATAGAACTGATAGCTTGTTTAGAATGCCTGATGCATTGGCCTCAAACAGAATCTTTGAATTCACCTAATTTTGTAGATTTGTGGAGTGCCCTTGACAAAGTGTGTGTGACTCGGACTAAAGTTTGGGATATTAGAACCATGTTGTACGTAGCAGACATCTGGTACTCACTTCATTTGTCTCGAGTATGTAAATATGTGGGCGAGTGTATATGGAAGCTTTCACGTAAAGTGAAACACATGTCACCGCAAGAGCTGGTGCAATGTATGTTTTACATGAACTCTAGCAGAAAGTTCAAAATTCCTGGTTCAATGTATGAGTTTGAGTTTTATGTAGAACAGTGTATTCAAAAGTTGTCTGTTGATGAACTTTCAGTCATTGCCATGGGCTTTTTCAAAAGTGAAACTCCAATTCGCAGTCCTCGTGTTGTAGGTTGCATGATAGAAAAGACAGCTGAGGCGATAGATGACATCAATGAGATATCATTGTGTTCTCTTATGAAGTTATTTCGCTATTGTCTCCCTCTTCCCCTGGTGAACGACATGTACAAGCTTCTGGACAAAACTGTGCCCAACATCAGCCGTCTGTCTCTGTTTTGCTGTGTACAAATAGCTCTGGCAGGCACGCCAACACAGCTGTTCCACAGGCAGATCATTGATACCGTCACTTTGCGTTTGCTCCGCGAATTATCGACTAGTCGGCTCAAAGACATAGAAAGAATGATATTTGTTTTGACGCTGTATGATTACATCCCAGAATGTACACCAGGCATTTTTGCCAAACTTACAGCAGAAGTCGTAACTAGAGCAAGTTCCAGTGAAGTTGATCAGTATCCTAAAAATCTAGCATATTGCCTCAACTACCTATCTCTTAAGGAAATATATCCAATAGAGCTCTTGGATAAAGTTATGAGTCATGAGTTCATTAAGGAAACATATGGTGGTAAGTCAGTTCACTGTTATTAATATTTTAGGTCATTTACTTAGGTCAGCTAAGTTACTCCATCTAGTTTTTACGGGATTGTTGTAGAACCAGATACCATCTTGTTTACATGCATGTTAACTTATGACATCACTAAGATGGTGTCGATGACGTAATATGTTTTTTAATATTGCACCATCCCGTTCCTGTGACAATCTAATGGGGCATCCACGGGAATGTGGAGGTTTTCGGGCAGGGATAATTGCAGCAATTTTATACGTCGGTATCGGGAAGTACACTAGAGCCCATCCACTCTACCCGATGCCACATATGGTATCGGATAGTACAATAGAGCGGATGGGCTCTAGTGTATGACACGCTACCACATTTGGTATCGGGTAGAACATTTGAGCCCATCCACCAAAGTGTACTACGCGATATCACATCAGGATCATATTTAGTTAATTACTATTTTGCTGCCTAAACTAATGTATTAAATTTGTAAACAACAACAATTTACTATTTTTGGTATTTCAGCCGCACCGTGCTTATCACAGGTCATGTGTGGACGAATCGCTTTAATGGGTACATATTTTGATCACTTGAAAAGGATTATTTTCACACACAATCACATTTCCTTATTTGTTTTTAATACAATTTCTGCTATATTATATGCTTCACTGTATTGAATACTGCCTAAACATACTACTTCTATCCTAACAGGACCTCCCCACAACAACTTAATTCTACATGTCACTACAAACATCAAACGTATCCAATTATTAATTACAAATGGTAAAGACTAGGTACCTGCTACAGAATTCTGACCTAACATTACCCACCTACAACACTTAATTACACCTGATGTACACATTACCTACTATTTGAACACTTACCTCTACCAAACATATCCATTTTCTGCCTACGTATAATGCCACACTCATCCTCGTTATTCCACGACACTCACATAGTTTGCAGTACGTTACGTATATAGTCATACGTCGCACACAACACCATTATTTACTAAATTTTTATATTAACTCTGTACACTATTCTATACCACTTCACTTTATGTAAAGCATACTATATTACGACTGTATACGGTACGTATCCATTTGATGACACACTGATGTGTAATGAAACTGACTCTGAAGAGACTGAACACATAACAGACAAGGATTATAAAAGACAGACGTACAACTTCCGTCCGAAAACTAAATTTCTCATCTGTTGTAAATTACTGCCTTACGTACTCGTAGCAACTATACCAACCTATTCTACTCTACGGCCAACGCCCTGTCATCATCACACTTGCCTATAAAGAAATCTCGGGTATCGAGAAGTGCAATAGACCCTTTTTAATGTATGCAAATTCCTCGGGCAGTATATTAATTTTGTATGTTTTAATCTGCCCTTATTCTAAGTATTAACATGTCTCTCCAAGGTAGCAAGAACTTGCATGCATCTCTGGTTCAAGAATCGGCACTCTAAGGTAATGAAGGCTGTTTATGATGTCATTTCTGTCTCTCAATGTTTATTATAATGTATGTAAGTAATGTAGATTAGAATGCATGCTGTGATATGCAGGAGAAAGACAAGGCCATGGATACACAACACAATTTTATTTTTCCCCTAATCCCCAAACCCATGTCATTTACCATGATGGTAAATAACAAAGGACCCAGCACGCTTCCCTGTGGTACCCCTGACGTAACCTCCGATATTGCCTCCCCCACTCTCACCCTCTGCCTTTGCCCCCTGAGGAAGTCCCCTATCCATTCCAATATCCTCCTGTCTGGTATCAGCGCCTCCACTTTCCTCATCAATGTCCCATGGGGCACCTTATCGAATGCCTTCTCAAAATGTATTAAGCAGGCATCCACCTGCTTCCCCTCATCCAGATCCTCTAATAACCCAGCCAGCTGAGTCTCACGTGAGTATCCCCTCCTGAAACCATGCTGGGAAAAGGTCTGTGTACTCAACAGGGGTGGAAATTAATTAATCAGCCAACTTGTGCCCTAAAGCTGTTCATCAAGAGTATCTTTCATTAAACACTATAAAATTTTATTTTGTTCCCCACATAAATGTTTTTGGTTTCAAAAACAGCAAATTTTAATATTTTCCCCTAGTAGGAGACTATTTTGTTTTCTGGGAAGGAAGTGTGCAGCCCAGATAGCCTTGTTGTTGCATATTTTCCCCTAGTAGGAGACTATTTTGTTTTCTGGGAAGGAAGTGTGCAACCCAGATAGCCTTGTTGTTGCATATTTAATTGATAATATAAATATACAGTGTAATATTATCTTAGTAAATGTTTTCAAATGACACCAAAAACTCCACAATAAGTGACTTATTAAAGAAGTTATGGTTAGTTGCGTAAACTCTGAAATCTGTGAAATTTATGATGATGCGCTTATTGTACAGAAAAATCTAAATTGTTGTTTTTCTTAGGGTAACGTAGGAACAAATTTTTATCAAAATCAAAAATGGTTCAGCTTGAGCCTCTTGATTATTTCAAGCTGCAGTTTCATAGGTCAATCAAACTATGTGGTGGCAACTTAAATTAGTTACACAAGATGACTCCAGAAAACCCAAGTATTGTGTTGCTGAAACAGCACTTTATCTGATACTGAGTGTGAATAATCTATGGTCTTCAGCGCCAGTCATAACTACGTAAAACTTCACACTTGTATAGTGAGGTGTAGTTAGATTTGAATCTCAGATTCACTTACTTGTTAGCAAAATTGAAAAAATTAAAATATTACTAGAAACTAATTTACACACTAGTTATAAATTGTAGAGTTATAATAAGATATTAAGTAGACGCTGGCTAACAGCCAGCGGTGCTAGAGCCCATGACGGCGTTCACCACGCACGTGTACCTGCACGTGCGCAAAGAGGCCAATATTTTTAACTTGCACATAAATATTATTTTGCAGTGTAAAATGTGTCTTGTATTTTTATTTTTCGGGGTTTGAAATGACTTTAAATGTTTTAAAGGGTTTGTTGTTATTTTTAAAATGTTTGACACCGAGATTAAGAATGCTAATATTCCGGCATGAACTCCATCATAAAGAAACACAAAATTAATATGATAAACTCATAAAGAAACACAAAATTAATATGATAAACTCATAAAGAAACACAAAACTAATATGATAAACTCATAAAGAAACACAAAATTAATATGATAAACTCATAAAGAAACACAAAACTAATATGATAAACTCATAAAGAAACACAAAATTAATATGATAAACTCATCAAATTCTAAAGTGTAGAACAATATTTAGTTTTATTTGTGCACCCTTTTTTTTTTTTTTTTCATTAACAAAATATTTTACTCTTCGTGCATAGCACTTCCGCTTATGTGAACCCCGTAGGCTGCCATGGTAGGTAGGTGCAACGCTTGCCTCTGGACAGTCTGTCGAGGAGAGCTGGTGAGGTGAGACACTGTCACGTACGCACTACAACATTTTGTTCACTGATGTAGATTTCAATACTCAATTTAGTTTACCGGTCAACCTTTGCTTGCATACGTTTTGCCAGACATTTCCCCAGCATTATGCTTCCACTTAACTACTTTCTTGCACCTTGTAACATTTTCAACTTAATCTAGCAGTAGGAGTAGAAATATGTTGGAGAGGTCAGGCGACCAGTGAAACTTAACTCAGGCATCATCCGTCTATGCCAAAGGCATTTCATCGTAAATTCTGTATAATTACTACACGCTATTTTAAGGGCTTTGTTTTCATATATGTATTTGAGGGTATTTTTCATGTTTGAATATTTTACGGCAACATCACATTCAACCACGTGGCTGACTGACACCAAGTCTATGTCATCATTGCATTTTAAGAGTTATTTATGTAATATCATGTGTGCAAAATTATTATCCAGGGTTCTATGTTAAATTTAGTTAGGGTTCCATGTAATTTTCACTTAAATTGATGCTTTTATTTTTGACCATGCAGTCACTGTAATGTTTTATTTTTCCGCCATCTGGTATGCTATAAGCATGTAATCACTTCAATCGTAAAGAGATAATTTTCTCTATCAGAATAATATTTGGTTGGGATTTAATTTGCTGTTTTCACTAAGAAATATTGCAATTCCACCTGCACCACGTGGTCCGCTACGAACTTCATCCAGCGGCATCCACGCCGTATATATTTGTTTTCACATGTGTGTGTGTTTATTGTGAATAATCATCTCGTGCCCCATCTTGTTTTATGTGTCTTTTGAGGGTTTATGTAATTTTGTAATTTATGTACGGTGCAATTACTTCTGTCCTAGTAGGCTGTGTGTATAGGCCGTCGCCACACTACCCATGTGCTAGCGGGCGAGCCCAGACAATTTTGTGTGCTAGTGACGCAAAGTAATCACATGTGTTAATGATTTCATCAAGGTTTTCATTTTGTAATTCACAGTGTCCTGTCTTCAGGAAAAAAACTTTAGTCCACCTTAGCGGCTATCGGCCCTCTTCCCTTGTGAAGATTGTGTTTTCATACACCGCTGTGATATCACCGAACTAGGTGTGCGCTAGATTAATTGCGGGCTGGAAAGCACCTAAGTCATGACCGAGAGTATCATAATTTCTTTGGCACATTGATCTGTATGCATAGTAACAATAATAAAAGCAAATCTACAGTGAACCTACATCTTTTATTCAGTAGCGACAGTGTCCTAGCCACATGTATTTTATTAAGTGCTATTTTCAAAGTGATGTTTAGTAAAAGTTTAGTATTGCCAATGTGTTTGTAAGTACGCACGGGTGAGACGGACACACAGAACCCACAGCATCCCTGAGAACCCTGAGTCTCAATAGTGCGGTGATTGGGAAGCACCGCTGGCGTCCATATTACCACCAGTAAGTATTTGTGTCATCGTTCGTCTCGTGTTTCACCTAATGGCGTCAGTTGGCGTTCCCAAGTGGGGCCAAGTGTGTTCAACTGCATCGCGTCAGCTGCGAGAAGATGGCGGACATCATACCTGAACATCTGCGAGAAGGCATCAATACTTCCATGTCGGCAACTAAGACACCCGCAATCGCAAATGATATGAACATCCCGTTCGAACGCTGCGTGCACTGCGCCAGAGTCTGTGAGATCAATCTATTTGCAGAAAATTCATGAGACCAACCCTTATGTCAGTGTACGTCCAATACCGCTTCTACGCCGTCAGAGCAACGCTTGTGCACCCGCACCGGATGTGACGTGGTGGGAACAAAGTGGGTGTAGTGCCAACAGTGTATTAAAGACTCTCATTTACTATGCTTAGGGCGTGCAGAATTTACTACCTATCGCGAGGGTGTTATAAACTGTGATAAGATCGTGCCACCGATAACACCTGAGGTGAAACCCATGCTGCCGCCAGTTGTTACATACACGCCACAGGACTTAACCGGGCCGGATCGTAATTTATTATTGCCAACTTTTGTGGGACAAGATTCCGAAGACCCGGGTACGTTTTTAGCAACTTGTGTTTCAGAACTGTAATCCGCTATCTTTGTTCAACCTATAGTTACCTATTGTTGTACAAACAGATGCCAGTCAAGAAGGCATCGGAACCATGCTGTATCTGGTGGGAACACAAGGGGGGGAAAACACATTATCAGTTACCACAGTGCGAAATTCGGGGACACAGAACATAAATATCTCATTAACGAACAGGAATGTGTGGCCATTGTACGTGCATTGCGGAAGTACCGGTCATACTTGCTAGGAAGGCAGTTTATGCTCAAAACTAACAACCAATGTCTTGTGTGGTTAGAGGGCATGCATAACGAGAAAAGTAAACTTGCCCGTTGGGCGCTGTTACTGCAGGAATTCGATTTCAAGGTAGAGCACGTGGCGGGGAAAACCAACGAGCTCGTAGACGCCTTGTCCAGGAATCCTTGTCTGAACCAAACTGCAACTGACAGCGCGGAAGTGCTACCACCTTGCCGTGCATTACCAACTGCAGAAACACAAACTCTCGTTGTATAAAACATTTTTGCCACACCACGTGGCGAACTTGTCTCCTTGAATGCACGGGACGTGTTAAAAGAGGTACACACTGCACAAGAAAATTCCCCAGATGCCGTGCAACGCCAACAACACTGTGCCACATGCTACACAGAACATTGAAAGGTAGTGGACAGAGTACAAACCAAACCACCTGGTAATTGTGTGCGATGGTGGACGTATGTGCCGAAACAGAAAGGGTTAACTTGTATTAAAGTATGCACATGACAGTTTGGAGCATGGACACTCGGGATCCGAGCAAACACGAAGGAACGTGCAGAAATTTTTTCACTCACCAGGGATTCAGGGAGATGTCAGGAAACATGTACACAGCTGTATCACGTGTAACACCCAGAAGCCGCGGAGAGCAGACTGCGACGCTCCACAACAGCCAAGGCTGCCAACCAAGCCATTTAAAATTATTGCCATCGAAGTCATGGGCCCGTACCCACATACAAAAACTGGTAAAAGATTTTTTGTTGTTGCCACAGATTTGTTTACCAGTTGGACAGAGGCATTCCCAGTTAGTAAATTCCATGCACACACAGTTGCACAAGTAATGGAGAATGAGTTTTTTCCCGAGATGGGGACTCCCCGAGTATTTGTTGGCGGACAATGGTACACAATTCGTAGGGCAGAAGTGGAGAGAATACTTTACCAGGTGGGGAACAGAACACGTTACCAACTCATGGCTAACCCAACCGAGAGACGTAACCAAGACGTCAAGATCCAGTTACGTGCCCGGTTAGGAGAAGATCACACTAGGTGGGCCGAATTAATCCGGGAGGTAATGTTTTGCCTAAGAAATAGAGTAAATGTGGCATCTGGGAAGGCACCCGCCAAGATGGTACAAGGTCGTGAACTCTGTGCTCCCGGAGCACTCCGTGAAAACCCGCCCAGACCACATAAACAAATTGTCGAACACCAGGCGCAAAAACATGAGAAAGCCAGGGCGAATCAAATCATCTATTGCAATGTGTGGGTACCGGATAGCAAGAGGCTGCCACCCGAACTTGCACCCGGGATGTACGTGTATGTAAGAGAGAACCCGTTACCAGCCGGGGCGAAAATGTACTGTGCTGGACTGGCACCTAGATTGACAGGGCCAGTGAGAGTAGTGGAGAAGATGGGAAATTCCACGTATGTAGTGAAGTTGGGACCAAGACATGTCACGAAATGGCACTGTGACGACCTGCGTGTAGCCCGACCACCTGTAGGAAAGAGAGGCAAGGAGACAATGTTACGCCCAGTTCCTCAGCGAGCTCTAAGAATTTCACCAGGCAGTTTACGGGGAAATGTCGACACGTACATTGAGGAGAACAACAACACTAACACGGGAACACCCAGCCAAAGGAATTAACTGTCATTTAAGGATTTTGCACAGCTAGACACACAACATCTAGTAGTGAGGAAGTAGGAGCGAGTAGTAGCGAAACATCATTTCTGCCTCTTTCTGTTAATGCCTGTAATGACAACAAATCAGAGTGATTTTAAGGGAGTTCCAAGTGTACACAAAGAAAGGGGTTAGATAAGTGCACATGTAAATGTCAACACAACCAGTGCCAGTGAGTTGAGTTTTAAGGGGTTTCCCCAGGGCACAGCTGAATTTGCTTATAACCAAAGTGTAAACGTAAACCTTCATACCACATGTGAAGGCGAGACGCCTTTTAGAGGCTTTCCAGTTCCCACAGAGGAGAGCCTAGTAGGGCAACAGAGTTTGAAAGAGTTCAGGGAGAATAGTAGGACAGTAAGTGTGACATCAAGTGTCAACAAATCGCAACACAGCTCTCGCAAGAGGCAAGGTGAGTCACCACCACGTACCCACAATATTGTTCCTGCCAACACCCCCACCCCCTGCAAACGCCGTAGAAACAGAAGACATCTGAGGCCATGTTGTCTTTGCCCTCAACCAACACCCAACCGGGGGTAGCCCACCAGAGCAATGCTGCATTATTCGCACCCTCTTCGCCTTTGAAGGAGGGGTCGTTTGACGCTGGCTGACAGCCAGCGGTGCTAGAGCCCATGACGTCGCTCACCACGCACATGTCACATGTACCTACATGTGTGCAAAGTGGCCAATATTTTGAACTTGCACGTAAATATTATTTTGCAGTGTAAAATGTGTCTTGTATTTTTATTTTTCAGGGTTTGAAATGCCTTTAAATGTTTTTAAGTCTTTGTTGCTAATTTGAAAATGTTTTGTTTTGAAGTTCAAAGTGCCCGCAACACTGAGATTAAGAACACTATTATTCCGGCGTGAACGCAGTCATAAAGAGACACTGAATTAATATGAAAGATTAATTTAAAAAATTATAAAATGTAAAACAATATTTAATTAAATATGTGCCAGTTTAATTTCAATAATAAAATATTTTACTTGGCATGCATAGCACTTCTGCTGATGTGAACACCGTAGGCGGCCATGGTAGGTCCGTGCGACGCTTGCCTCTGGACAGTCTGTCTAGGAGGGCTGGCGAGGTACGACACTGTCACGTACGCACTACAACATTTTGTTCACTGATTTAGATTCTGATGTAGATTTCAATAGCACTTTTAGTATACCGGTTAACCTTTGCTTGTATACGTTTTGCCAGGCATTTCCCCAGCAGTATGCTTCCGCTTTCACTAATTTCTTGTGCCTTGTGGCATTTTCAAGTTAATAGAGGAGAAGGAGTAAAAATATGTCACAGAGGTCAGGCGACCAACAAAACTTGAATCAGACGTCATCCGCCTATGCCAAAGGCGTTTCGTCGTAAATTCTGTATAATTTCTACACGCTATTTTAAGGGCTTTGTTTTCATATATGTATTTGAGGGTATTTTTCATGTTTGAATATTTTACGGCAACATCACATTCAACCACGTGGCTGACTGACACCAAGTCTATGTCATCATTGCATTTTAAGAGTTATTTATGTAATATCATGTGTGCAAAATTATTATCCAGGGTTCTATGTTAAATTTAGTTAGGGTTCCATGTAATTTTCACTTAAATTGATGCTTTTATTTTTGACCATGCAGTCACTGTAATGTTTTATTTTTCCGCCATCTGGTATGCTATAAGCATGTAATCACTTCAATCGTAAAGAGATAATTTTCTCTATCAGAATAATATTTGGTTGGGATTTAATTTGCTGTTTTCACTAAGAAATATTGCAATTCCACCTGCACCACGTGGTCCGCTACGAACTTCATCCAGCGGCATCCACGCCGTATATATTTGTTTTCACATGTGTGTGTGTTTATTGTGAATAATCATCTCGTGCCCCATCTTGTTTTATGTGTCTTTTGAGGGTTTATGTAATTTTGTAATTTATGTACGGTGCAATTACTTCTGTCCTAGTAGGCTGTGTGTATAGGCCGTCGCCACACTACCCATGTGCTAGCGGGCGAGCCCAGACAATTTTGTGTGCTAGTGACGCAAAGTAATCACATGTGTTAATGATTTCATCAAGGTTTTCATTTTGTAATTCACAGTGTCCTGTCTTCAGGAAAAAAACTTTAGTCCACCTTAGCGGCTATCGGCCCTCTTCCCTTGTGAAGATTGTGTTTTCATACACCGCTGTGATATCACCGAACTAGGTGTGCGCTAGATTAATTGCGGGCTGGAAAGCACCTAAGTCATGACCGAGAGTATCATAATTTCTTTGGCACATTGATCTGTATGCATAGTAACAATAATAAAAGCAAATCTACAGTGAACCTACATCTTTTATTCAGTAGCGACAGTGTCCTAGCCACATGTATTTTATTAAGTGCTATTTTCAAAGTGATGTTTAGTAAAAGTTTAGTATTGCCAATGTGTTTGTAAGTACGCACGGGTGAGACGGACACACAGAACCCACAGCATCCCTGAGAACCCTGAGTATCAATAGTGTGTTTATTTAGAAGCACCGCTGGCGCCCATATTACCAGTAAGTATTTGTGTTATTGTTCGCCTCGTGTCTCACGTGATGGCGTCAACTCTTTGTTTGGTTTATAGACAGTAGAGTTGCCAACTGGGAGTAGTTTGGAGTGTTGAGTACACTCCACTTATATAAGATACTAATTGTTGCACTTAAGCCATCCTGCCATCCCCGCACCAGGAGTGTGTCATTCATCACCGCGCTAGGGGGTGGGTTGCTGTGCTTGGCTCTCCCTCCATGTCTCCTCTTTGTCACTGAAGGGATGGGTCCACCACCTCTCCACCTTCTGCCGGAACACTCTCCCTCTTCGGTGCAGGCCGATGTGTGAAGATTGTTCTAGATCAAGTGCTGCCACCTATATATAGTGCTCCACCTGGGGAGTTGGTAGCCTGTGGTAGCCACAAGGTGGATGGTGAATGAAGGAGAAGACCTACACCAGAGGTGATAGAGACTGTGTGTGTGGGAGAAGTGTGCACTTGCTGCGGAGAGCAAGTTAGCCTATGAGTAAAATGTGCCTGTGCTCAGGGCACCCTAGAGAATTCTGGGCAGGAAAGACAGGTGATATTTGAATTAAAATAAGGTGGCACTTCAATGAACGAATGGTACAGACTTAAATGCATACTATGGAACTGTCAAAGAGCAAATATATAATTTTAGTATTAATTCAGTAGGTCTTAGAAAAATCTTAATAAAGACTGGTTCAAAATTTTTTATTATGTTGTTTCTGTGACGTGAGGGACAGTTATGTAGGCCTAAATATTAGTTGTAAATATCAAGTGATAGCCATTATAATGGAGATAGGAAGTCCCCTAAAGAACTTAAGTAGCCATGCCAACAAACTGTTGGAAATTTGTAGCACCTGTTTCAAAAGTAGAGTAGAGGTATTTTTTTCTTGAAACTAATAATTTTGTAAGTAAAACATAGGTGGCTGTTAACTAGCAAGATATTTTTTGTAAATATAGCAATATAGAAGTAGTACTGTGAATGTTAACAAGTTAAGTCTGCAGAAAACAAAGCACTGTGAACGTTTATCAAAGGATTGAGTGGCCAATTAATGAATATTATTGCATGTGTTAATAGAAATGTAAATAAGAAAATAGACAGCGTAAATTAAAATGTATATAGGAATAAGAATGTAGACAGACATATGGAAGATATTATTCTGTGTGAACAAGTAAATTGGAAGTGTGAATAAAAGGATGGATGGTGTTGAGTGTAAGGTTGAATTGAATAGTGTTGAGTGTAAGGTGGGCCAAGAGATGAGAACCCTGAAAAATGAATGGCAAGAACACGTACAGCAACAGGCAAGAAGATATAGACTGAGGCACTGCAGTTCTGCAGTGAGGGTATGCCTCCACAAGTAGGGTGGGGAAAGACACCACAATTAAGCCTTCCCCTTATGATGAACAGACACCTTGGCATGAATACTGTACCCAGCGATGGGAACCGCTGCAGGAGATGTGGCAGGAAATTGTCCTGCTGTTCCACCTGTCTGTGGAGGGGTGCTCAGAGGAGACATGCAATGTCATCGAATTTGGTTTGTTCTTCAACGCTATTGCAGATACCGATGTGTGGCAAACTGTACGCCTGGCAACGCCCCACACCATGCTGGATGCCCAATCTTGAGCACTGGAGGTGGAGTCGGCAAGACAGGCGACAGTGCCCCGATGACTAGTGCGGGCAGTGATCATGAGTGAAGACGATGATGACTAGTGTGGGCAGTGATCATGAGTGAAGACGACGATGACTAGTGTGGGCAGTGATCATGAGTGAAGACAACGATGACTAGTGCGGGCAGTGATCATGAGTGAAGACGGCGATGACTAGTGCGGGCAGTGATCATGAGTGAAGACGGCGATGACTAGTGCGGGCAGTGATCATGAGTGAAGATGACGATGACTAGTGCAGGCAGTGATAATGAGTGAAGATGACGATGACTAGTGCGGGCAGTGATCATGAGTGAAGACGACGATGACCAGTGCGGGCAGTGATCATGAGTGAAGACGGCGATGACTAGTGCGGGCAGTGATCATGAGTGAAGATGACGATGACTAGTGCAGGCAGTGATAATGAGTGAAGATGACGATGACTAGTGCGGGCAGTGATCATGAGTGAAGACGATGATGACTAGTGCGAGCAGTGATCATGAGTGAAGACGACGATGACTAGTGCGGGCAGTGATCATGAGTGAAGATGACGATGACTAGTGCGGGCAGTGATCATGAGTGAAGACAATGATGACTAGTGCGGGCAGTGATCATGAGTGAAGACGGCGATGACTAGTGCGGGCAGTGATCATGAGTGAAGATGACAATGACTAGTGCAGGCAGTGATAATGAGTGAAGATGATGATGACTAGTGCGGGCAGTGATCATGAGTGAAGACGACGATGACTAGTGCGGGCAGTGATCATGAGTGAAGACGGCGATGAAAGCATCAAGAAGATGCTTTACTTCAACACAATTGCTCACAAGTATTCTCCTGACCATTTGTACCACCACAGTCATCTATCTCACTTAGTGTGTGCCAAGGCTACAAGAACAGGCCAGAGTATGATGGTGCAGGCTGATGAGAACGGCAAGTCTCGCAAGCAGTTCAGAATGATGTCCCTACGAAGCCACAGCCGTCATTTGCACCGGCAATTGGATGGAGCAGTGGATCTGTCCGCGCAGCAACGTCCAGCCTGCCCATCTTCAGTGAAGTGCTACATACCCCCAAGGGTGTCAATTAATTAGGGAATAGCATTGCCCTCAGTTACCCAGTGCATAATTTAAGTGATAAAGCAGAATCTGTTAATTTGTTTTGTAAACAGTGTGGGCAAGTATCACACTTAGTGTACTCTTCCACCAAGAGATTCATGATGTGGTAAAACGGCGATGTTTTTGTTGAGGAAAAATGGAAGTGTAAACCCCTACAACAACACTTAAAGTGAAGTGCCATGCACTCGACAAATCACAGTTTTTCAGGTGATTTTATAAAGTGGTCAATATGTATAAAATGTGTTGGTGTTTTATGTTTCCAGTTTTCAGCAGACTGCCTATAAAGGCTACATTGCTTATATTTTACATTTAAGTGTGGTGGCACTCCTCACCAATGTAACTTTTGTCTACTCAACAAACACATAGTAAATTGCGGGAGTGTCACGAATATGTTTTATTCAATCAGTGTCATTTATGTACCATGTTAGTTTTAAGAAGGTACTTCATTTAGTTTTCACCAGTCAGAATTTGACATTGGTGTGAGTACTTGCTGCGGACGCAACCACGTTTCACTTTGACTTGGGCATCGGACGAGCATGCAGTATCAGGAGTTTACTCTGCGCAAACACCTTCGGTACCAACATGTAGGCCCTTTATTCATTACATTTTACAATAGACTTAGCTTACTGGAACATTGTTTTAACTGTACCGAAGCTGCACCGGCTGTTCTCGCAGTTTGTGGGAGTTTAACTTCAACCAACCTAATTCATCATCAACTTTGGTCATTTTACAGCATAGATCATCGGCAGACCGTAAGTGCTGAGCCCGAGTAAGGCAGGCACCACTCACTTCATGATGGTGTATTTAAAGATAAAGTAAATATCTTTACAATTGAACTGTGAGTGTTTCCTTAATTTGTTCGCAGGAACATATCAGGCAAACCCGGGTCATCCATGTACTTCTTTTGCAGCATGCAGAGGGGCTGAAACATCTCCGTGAGTGTTAGATGTAGTGTAATACGGTGTATGGGTCGGCCATACAGCCCCATGGTAGGTGAAGAGTGTAACATGTAAATGCACGGGTAAGTGCGTATACCAATCGCAACCAACCATAAAACGACAGAGGCTTCCAGGGCTCCTCTGGACCATCGGCCGAATGACCCTCATCATTAACTCCATTGAGTTATAATGCCAGGCAACCTCTACCAGTTTTGCCCCTTGTCTGAGGGAACAGTTGCAGACGATAGTGTAGGACATTGCTTTCAGAGCCACGCCATCCTCCACCCAGAAGGCGTAAGTGTTGTTCATGTGGACAGACAGGACACCTGACAGCTGACTGCTCGTGACAGCAGTGTCAACCTGGGAGCAGACAGCTAGGAGCAGGTGAGTGGGCAACATCTGAATCATATCAGTGGGGGGTCTTCACCTTGGGGTACGGGTCTACATGTGAAGATTGTCAACTAGTGCGACGTGCAGGTGGTCACAGTTATTGGTGACTGGCCGTGAGAAGTGCGTCGAATGCTGGACCAGTGATGGTGGATGTGAGACGCTGCTGTTGACGTATGTACTCAGCAGTCATCAATGAAGCATGCAAGTGCTGCAGAGAGAGTTACCTGATGAGTGGAGTATGACTGTGTATGGGAGCGCTCTAGAAAATTCTTGACAGAGTAGACTTTTGATATCTGTATTGAAATAAGGTGAGGTTGACTGGACAGGTGATAGTGACTTAAATGTAAATACTATAACACTCAGATATAAAATGTATAAGTTTAATAGTAATTCAGTAGGTGTTTGAAAACTCTTTATAAAAGCAGTGTTATACATTTGACTATGTTAATTTTTGTGATGATGTAAAGGACAGTTATGAAACTATTTGTTGTAAATAGCAAGTGATAGCCATTGTTGTCGTGATAGGAAGTTTGGAGTATTTTTTTGAAGTTGTTTATAAAGAAAATTAGTAAATGTTTAATTCTTTTGTTTAGTTAAGACCTCTTACAGTCCATTCACTGTTACTTCACACTTTTTGTATGTTTGGTTACCAATCAAATTTTTTCCACTACTTGTGAACACACTGCAGTGTGAATTATACATTTTAAGTGTCAAATGCTTTGTTTATTGTTTTCAGCTGTTAAAATAATCTTGGCTTGTTTCATAAATCACTATGTATGAATGTTCACAATTGAGTCCTAGTTATAAACGTAATTAGCAAAGAGTGTATTAGAACATTTCATTGAATTTCACATGATAAATATTTACGCCAATAATTTTACATGTAAATTAATACTTTTTGAGTAGGTCAGGCACTATTTCCAAAATGGGAGCCATATAAATATTTTTATCTGGGTATCCTTTATCTACAAAACTATGAAATAAATTTGAACTAATCTTTGTGTAGCATCCTTGGCAACTTTATTTGATGAATTAGTGTTTCTTTGTTTACATTCTCGCAGTTTACAGAAACACTTCTTGTTCAGTGACCTAATGCTCAAAAATAAACAACGTTGCACCCGATCAGATTTGCCTTAACACAGATGGTTCAGCGCCTAAAATAATCTCTTAGTACAAGTATGTGGAGCAATGAAAAATAAAAAAATTAATATGTATATTTATTTATTTATTGTGTGTACTCAACATTCCAAACAAATCCTTTTTCAGAGCCCAACTGTCTTTAAACCAAACTATGCCACACTGAATCTGATATTCCTTTACAAAGAGCAGTCAGCAAGTAACCAAATATCTCTATGTAAGTATGCAGTACAGGTCAGTGTTCACCCTATCTTCTAAGGTTGTCACTGTTATGTACACAAAATAAGAAACATGAGTTGCATTATTGAATTAACTGTCTTTTTCATTAGAATGGCTGCCTCTTTGTTTTAAAATATTATTCCAACTGATAATAGCCGTAAGAACTGTCATCAATACAGACACTGTTAGTTCTGATGGCTATTATTTTATATATTAACATACTGTATTTTGTTATACACAAAATAGCAAATTACACATAATCCACATGAATATTTTGCATCGACTGTGTTTAACCTTGTTACAACTGTGGGGGCAAAAAACCGTAGTATTCAACCTCTTGTTATCAATATGTGTTGTGTTATTTTGTTAAAATGACGGCCTCAGTTACAGCGCCTTTTCAGGAAATATTTTCTTACAGAACCGTTGTTTCTACAGTTTTTTAGTGTCATTATTTTTGTAGTCGAAGACATCTACTGGTATAATTAATTTTTACTATAAATCATGTCTGATATTACGTTACTGGGAAATGAGGAAAGAACACAATGAAGCCCTCATCCTAGGAGATGGGAATTTTAGTCACAATATACAGGATGTATCCAAATTCGACCCACAAACTTTGGCTGTAGGTTAATCACGAAAAAAGAAGTTGAAAATATATATATATATATATGACATATGGTATAAATTGACTCCCAAGGGTGATATGCGTCTTTGAAGTTGGACCTGACGCACCAGTTTATTACAGATATCGGAGAAAATATATAAGATAGACACTGTATTTCTGGATAATGTGTAAGTGTAAAATATATAAGATAGAACACTGTATTTCTGGATAATGTGTAAGTGTAAAATATATAAGATAGAACACTGTATTTCTGGATAATGTGTAAGTGTAAAATATATAAGATAGAACACTGTATTTCTGGATAATGTGTAAGTGTAAAATATATAAGATAGAACACTGTATTTCTGGATAATGTGTAAGTGTAAAATATATAAGATAGAACACTGTATTTCTGGATAATGTGTAAGTGTAAAATATATAAGATAGAACACTGTATTTCTGGATAATGTGTAAGTGTAAAATATATAAGATAGAACACTGTATTTCTGGATAATGTGTAAGTGTAAAATATATAAGATAGAACACTGTATTTCTGGATAATGTGTAAATGTAAAATATATAAGATAGAACACTGTATTTCTGGATAATGTGTAAGTGTAAAATATATAAGATAGAACACTACATTTCTGGATAACTTGTAAGTGTAAAATTATCCACAAACACCACAAAACCTGTCTCTCTCAACAAATTAATTCATGTAAATAATAATGATTACTTCTGTTATTGTGAGCCATTCGACATGTTGCGGTAGCATGTGTGGGATCTTATTGATGAAATATGAATCTGCCTGTTCTAATAGATGAGAAAGGTTGCCTTGTCTAAACACCTTAACCCCTACCATTTTCGAGTAATTTGAGTGTAAATTTTCAAAAGTATTATATTCCTAACCTGGCAGACGGGCATCACACACAACATCCAATAACGAATGGTTGCGAATATCAAAGGGACAGGATAACAGAGAGAGGTACGTAACTGTGGCGTCGAGAAATGCCATTAATTGCAATAAATCAAAACAATAGCAAATTGCACATCTGTCTATGTGCAATTTCCATGACGAAAGACTCGAGAGTGCGGAATGAATTGTGGCGTACCAAGCATGAGTGTTTAAAGAACAGAGGACACCGCCGTAATGAGTACAATAATGTAGCGTTTACAGCAGTAATTTATAATTGTGTTACACCCCTTTAGGGCATAGCAGGGCTAAAGGAAGGCAAGGAGGATGCACACCATTAAAAAAATCAAGAAAGCATGGACACAAAAATTCCAAAATCAATACATATATATTGAAGCCCATCTATACATTATCACCAAGAACAACAACTTTGCAACTTGATTTGAAAAATACATACGGCATCTGTAAATTTCTGTTGCTTATTACCAATCGGTGAACTAGGGGAAGGAGAGATCACACATGCACTGGAACAAACAGATAAACAACAATATTAATATATCCTGAGGAATCATCCAACCTGAATAAACACTTGTGAAATCTCATTTAAAATGGTAAAATGACTCCCTGAGTAAATCAAACACCATTACAACTTTAAAAGTAAAAGTATGCTTGATGATTCAGTAGAAAGTACAACATGGAATACTAATTTCCAGAATACCATTGGGAAGGAGCAAACACCCTCATTACACTTTACCATGAGCATAAAGGCACGCCATAAAATATCCACTAAACTCATTGGCACTAAAATACTTTTGGTAAATCGTAGTCCAGGAGATCATTCCTACAGCGCACCAAAAAAAGAAAAGAAAGAATCGTATGACAAAATCAATGTCCATAGCACAGTTCTTCTGTGAAAGAATCAACTTGTCTATGTTATGATTGTGGATGAGGTGTACGATGTAAATTGGCTTTGTGAAATGGTTAACATGGCCAACTGGGATATGAGGCAGGTGCGGGTAAACACCATTTGAATGCAGGTGTATCACAACATGGTTGTGCAAGAGATGCATCATATAGTTTCCTGGAGTATTAATTGCCTGTCATAATGGCCTACCGGGGCGGTATGGAATACACCTAGTAAATGGGGGTATGGAATACACGTAGTAAAAAGTGGGGGGGTATGGAATACACTAGTAAAAAGTGGGGGGGGGTTATGGAATACACTTGGAAAAAAGGGGGGGGGGGGGGTTTATGGAATACACCTAGTAAAAAGGGGGGGGGGGGGGGTTTCCCGGAATGGTTCCTCTCCCCAGAAATATTTTGAAAAATTTAACCTGCAATAATTACATTTTAGAGAAATTTTCTAACAAAAACTCCAAAAAGAAACGCTTAAATTGTATTATTAAATTGTACAAAATTTTACTATACAGTATTTAGAAGTTAATATGAATAGATGAGATAAAAATGAAAAGCATTGAAAATCATTAAGGTATTCAATACTATTTACAAACATTGTTATGAACATTGATTGATATTCATGTCTATGTTGCCAATTATGCAGAAATAAGTATTGTAATTTTAAGACTAACATATTGTAATTTTAAGTAAATGTGTTAGGTAAATGCAAGTCATAAAAAAAGGAATGTAACAAACAAGCATATTTTACTTATATTTATTTCAAATATAGTACTTTCCCAATAATCAGACTTAAAAATAAAAGTGAAGTGACAGATAATTTAAAATAAATGCATAGAAATGCATTGATAAAAATATAGTAAAGTAGGCCCACATGTCATTTCATTGCTCATTTACCAACAAAATTTTAAGATAGTTGTGTGTACAATTTACTACTAAATTGTAGTTACTACATATAACTTAACTTGGAAATGGCTTAGTGGCTAATTAGTTTACTCCTACACTTGATACTGAATAAGCTCCTTATAATATATTCATGACTTAGTTGTTTTAAAATATCCTTTCAATGCTGAGCGAAACCAAAACATTGAGTCTGTCTTCTAACATGGGCATTCAAAATCTGTTTTTGGTCAACTTCAATAATGAAAATGACCTACCTCCACTGCTATGTGTGACCATAAGTACATGACAAGTACATGCTTAGAGTTACCTTGATATTATGAAAACAATCTTTTGACTAGGAGTAGTTTATAAATCCACCTCTCCCGACTAATGATTTTTTCATTTTTTTCATCATCTTCTTGAAACTTGTGGTAAAAAGCCTAAAACTGGATCAGTTCACATCCCAGTTGATTACCTAAGTCATTATTACATGTTACTACTAAGTTTTGAACTGATTCAATTATCTCTTCATTAGTAAGTTTATGCAACTTATTGAGAAACCCAGAATGGGTATCAACTAGTTTGCATGCCTCAAACCTTTGCCACAGTGAAGAATCAAATTGATCTACGACAGGAAAGAGACTAATTTTTCTGATGGGGTCAGCTCACCTGGTGCTCGATAGTCAGCAAGTTTACTTTGCACTCGAATACTTAGTGTCATCTTCTAACTCAGCAGCTTTCACCTCATATTCTTCAAAGATATCCTGTTTTGTTCCTAAGAAGCTTGTTTGCAATGTCAGTTCTGAGGCGTCTGTGTTCGCGTCCAATCAAGGGCTCCATACAGTTTGTTGTTGTCTTTTTTGGCACGGGAATGGGTTTGTCAGTTTTTGCATCTTTCAAGCAATCTGTTAGAACTTTCTGAGGCTGTAAAATATACATAAAGTTCTTCAAAAAGTCAAAAATGCTTACGGCACTCAGCAGCAGCTTGTACTACGAGATTGAGTGAGTGCCCAGGGAAGGTACCCATACTTCTAAGCTATTTTCCGCCAGTACCAATGTTTGAAGGCCATTGTTCTTCCTGCTCATTGGAGAAGCGCTATCATAACACTGACCATTGCAGTTCTTAATGTCTATGTCATTCTTTTTCAAAAACTTGCTCAAGCCTTGAAACATTTCTTTGACTTTGTGGCATGTTACAAATCTTTCAACAGGGATGTGTTCCTCTAAATATCTGAAAATAAAAGTAAGCTGATCGACATGACCTTTGTTTGAGGTTGAGCCTAATGATATGACTTTATTGAAAGCTCGTTAACCTATTAGTTGTACAACATCCTCGCTAATTGTCTGTTTGTGTGACCACTTCCACGGTGTCCATAGTTCTTTATGTGACTGCTTAAAAAGTCCTCATACTCTGCTATAAGCTCCAATAGTCCCAGCTAGTTATCCTTTCTCTATGACTCAAGGGTCTCATTTTCACCTCTAAATGCTAGACGTCTCTCACTGATAAAAACTTTCACACTTATTAATCTCCTGAGTACTTCTCGCCAGAATTCTGCTACATCTTCTGCTTACAGTGTCAGTTCTTGATCAATACAACCCACTTCTTGAGAGCGTCCTGCCAAATCAATTACAGCATTCAGGTGGTTTTTAGAAGTTTCGTGTTCAACCAGACGTGTAGTAGCATTTTTCCACTCACAATAACCATCATGAGTAAACTGTGAGCGAGTTTCGGAGAAAAGTTTGCATTCATAGCAGTAGACATGTCCATTGCTAGGAGAAAAAACAAAGCCATGAATGTTTTATGGTTTCACTGTTCTGTGTTTTCCGCTCAAAAAACTAGTTTGGCATTTTCTTGTAAAACTTCTTACATAACTTCTATCACTTAGCTGGAAAAATTTACATTCCAGTAGATTACCGTGAGAATTTTAAAGTACTGTGGAGCCAATTTTTATGTAGTGCCATAATCTCCTGCCGTGTTGATGTGTCAGATTCGGAAACCGCTGGTGCTTATAACGTCTCGGAAATCTCTGCTGGAATTTCTGGAACCTGAAAAAATATATAAAAATTATTAGTTTTTAATTCAGAGTGAAATAAATTATATAATAATTAACAAGTGACGTTGTATGCTTGTAAAAAGTTAGTCAGTTGTCATAGTTACTTACAATGGTGTTTTAACCACAGGGAAATTGTATAATAAGAACAAAGGGACAATAAGCATGGTGGCATGCCAAGTAGTTAAGTTTTTAACCACTCACTATTAAAAAATGGATTATGATATTGTAACGAATTAATTATGAATACTGCTCTGTACAAATTGTGCTATGATTTGTTGGAAGAAACCAAATTACTTGAAAGCTTTTATTATTGTCACAATGTCACTGTATACTTTATAAATAATCATTGCCAAAAATATTTTAATTTAATGAATAATAATAGTTGAATTGATGAAACCTACATCAGTCACACCTATGTACTAAAATACTTGTACAAGTTATACAATACAACTACAAGTAGGTCTACACTTTTGAGTTTGTTACCAATCACCAGTATAAAGTTAAAATTAATGTAAAAGTTTGGCACTTCCGCTTTTAAATTCTTCTTTCTTTTTATGGCAATTAGTGTGTATTTTATGGCAGTTCATTATACTAGATTACACGAAAAAAAACTTAAAAAACAGCTTATTACAGTGATAGTGTCTGTCCTTTTACTCCTACAGTTTCGTAGATAGCTAGTGGTAACGTGGCTAATCATGATTACACTACACTACTAATTGTTTGGTCTGTGGCACTCAGAAACTAAGTCTTAGCGAAAATTGGTCTATAATGAGTCCTTATAGTTTGTTTATATCACTGATTTGCAGCTTCGGGTTACGGAGCACTGAAATACTTGTTAGTTCGCCCATCTTCCCCTCCGCTGTAGCTTAGCGTGCATTGGGTACGGCCACGTGAAATGTGCCATTGGTCGCCACGGTGATTCCTTATACTGGCCAGGCGTTGATCCAGCTTTGGCGGCAGGAAGAGGCATCAACCCTCTAGGTTCAGCATTGGGCGCTTAGGCATTGTCTTCTGTGACAACTGTTGGGGAGGACACAGCTACCAAGGACGATGAGACAGTGCGAGGGAGCAGCCCTCCACCTCGACTGCAACGGGTTCCTACCCGAGGGGTAGGCTGTTTCTGGCCGCCATTGGAGACATCGACATATGTTCGAGCTGCCGGAGGGAAGGGTGACCTCGACTGCACTCGGATTGAATGGCGCAGTCATCTCCTGGTGGAGCGGCTGCTGGACGTTGTTGCCGTCCACATCTGCACTGTTGGCCAGGGGGAGGGATGGTCCTAACACCTTGACGGCACTTGTGTTGAATGGCAAAGTCTTGACGTCGTCAGCAGGCGGGTATAGGGCGTCTGCGTTGCTGTCGCTAGTCATCCGTGGCACACTAAATGGTCCACGAGTGTGGGGCTCCTCATCCTCGGGGGCATCAGTGGTTCCACACGTGTACCTTCAGCTTGTGTGTGACAGTCATCGGTAGGGTTTTGTTCCACCTGACCAGTCACTTTGGTGGAGGTCCGAGGAGGTTCGGAAGTTTCCATTCCCTGGTTGATCTCTGGAGTGGTTTCTAGCATTGTTTGTAATGGGAGTCTGTTGGTTTTGGCGGTGTAGTTACCGCTGCGGTGCTATCTCCGGGTCCATGTTCGACTGTTGTCTGGCTGTTTGCATCGACCCCTGGTTCCGGAGTAGTAGTAGGTGGCAAGGCACCTTCCTACTTCCTTTACCTGTGTGGGTTTGGATTGCTCCAAAATTCGGCTGGAGCGGTGAGTGGACCGTGAAGCGCTGATCCGTCTTCTCAATGTGCATGCAACGTTGTGCATAATTTACTATGCACTTTTGCCGCTGTAGCCAGGGTTGTCCCAGGATAATTAATTCTCCTATCTTGGGGACCAACAAGAAATCTGTATGTTTGGTCCTCCCACTGATGTACACAGCCAGTCATATCCTCCCTTCCACTTTAAGGAGGTGGTTCGGCTGGGCCATCTGAACCTTCCCGTCATAAGGTGTCATATGGGACCTCAGGTAAAGGGTAAGTAGGTCTGGGTGAACAAAGTTACCGTTGGCTGCTGTGTCAATGGCAGCCACGGCAACATGTTGGTTGACCTTCATCTTAATTCAGGGAGTATTTCCGTCTATATTCCCTTTGACTAATGTTTGTAACATGTCGTCCGGCTTTGTGGTTCTTGAGTCAGCTGTCCTATTGACACGTGGCCTGTCGAGTATCTCTTGCTCCCTGAAATTCCTCTCTGTTTGTTTCGTGCAGTCAGTAAGTTCTTCAAGGTTCAAGGGATTGGGGAATACTAAGAAATTCTGTAGCTTGCGTAAGAGTATTCTGCTGATATGGCGTACGGCACTGGCTTCATCTCGTTTGGGAAAAATGTGGCGATACAGTCACTCCTTCCGCCTGATAAAGATTTTGGCTTCTTCATTTGGTTCCTGAGTTGTACTATAAAACTCGCTAGTGAGTTTAGCTAACACCTCTTCACTGGTAAAGTTGTTGGCTAGTTGTTTACATAATTGGGGTCAGTCGAATACAAATTCCTCATAGCAGTTCCTCCACTCCATCGCTTTGTTGGTGAGCTGATCTTGTACTAAAGTTACCCATTGTTACTTGTGTACATTGTGCTCCGCCAGTTACTTCTCGCATTCGTGGGTGAAGGAAACTTGGTTTTTGTATGGCCGGCCGGCATAATTGGGGAGTTGCAGTCCCTCGTAGCTGCCAGTTGCCGAATGTCCTGGAGCTGAACTACTCTGTTCTAACGCCACCCACCTACCTGGTGGGTGGGGTTAGACGGTTGGTATTCCACAGCTTGTTTACAAGTTTCACATCGGTACACCATCCTGGATCGAGCTATTTGTTCTTTCGGCCACCCGATACACATATGTTGGTACAATTCATTGTACAGGATACAGTGCACTAAGTTCATACCGCATCCTGGATGGGTGATCCAGCTGTAGAACCTGCCCTGTTGAGCTCAACACAACTCGTATCTGAATTTCAACCCCTCGGTGTTTCGTATCTTGTCGGCCCAGCCAAGGCAGAGATAATGGGATTCTTTATTACACTGGGTGCACGTGAGTCGGTTGATCCCTGAGCCGTGGCAAGTTACATGGTTACACACTTTGGGTTCCATGTTGACCATGCTGCTGGCCTGTGGCTCTGACTTGTAGTTGACATCCGTCATGTTGTTGGTTATGACCGCTACAAGGTGTTTAGAAGACTCCTCGAAGTCTGGCTAATCAGTCCCGGTTTATTTCTCTTATCTCGGCCCATTTTGATCTTGTTCCACATTCACTGACTAACAGATTCTTACGCTGACGCCCCATGTTGAGCGCCAGAGAAGTCCTTGATGTGTGTCACTTAAACTCCAGTCGGAAAGAGACTTTGGTACTGCATTAGATCAGTCGCGCTACAATAGGGACTCAGCTTCCGTTCTTGCTGGACACAAGTGTCAGCCTTGTAGGCTGGCTACTGGGTATGTAATCGGGTGTATTAGGTCGAGCAATATACCTCACAATGACACTAGCCCTCTGGGGTAAAGTGGACTTACCCGAGCTCTGAGGGGTGTTCTTAGTCGGTGACGTTGCAGTGTTGCAGGTGGGGCGTGTTGAGTTCTGAGTTCCACTGGTCTTGTTGGATGTTGGTTGCGGTAGTTCTCCGTGAGGTGGCGGTGGTTCCACTCTGTGCTGACCCAGCTGCCGATGTGTGGGTTGGCCCGCCTGAGTCTGGTGTCACTCCCACTGACTAGGGCCCAGACCACCGGACGTACCTCATAGCCAGTTCTCACTGGGTTGGAGTGAAATGTGTAGGTTCCAATGGGAGATGCCTGTCTCCCTGCATGATGGGCAGGTTGGGCCTGCCCTCTAGGAGTATCGACTCCTGGCACAACTAGGTTTACCGCACATACCTGCTAAGCAGCACTGAACTCTGCCTTGTTAACTGCCATTTGAGCTGTGTGCCTGCTGTTGAATGCATAGACTTATAGCACTCCAGATTTCCTGTAAATGACAAGCAATCGACAATCCTTGACTTGACGGGTAAAGCCGACAATGGCTGTTGGTGCGCTCCCTGACTGCCTAACAGTGCAAGCACCTGGAGTCGTGGGTCATAGACCGCCTTCCTGATACTGCCGGGTGTAACTACTAACGTAGGGCCTCCAATCCCCAGCAGTTATCTCTGCCAGCACCTTAGCTAGGTGCTCTGGTCAGTGATACAACTTAGGTTGGCTGTCCCGCCTCTGTGGGGTGGGTCCTAGTGGTTGGGGCTCTACTGTTCTGAACACCGAGGTGAACAGAATGGGTGGCCGTCGAAAGGTGAGGTGTGTGTATAACTGACAGACCCCTGGAGGAGGTCTGACTTCCTACTGTAGGTAAAACGATCTGTCGCTTGCTTGTCACGTGGCGTTCGAATACTAGTGGTAGATAGGCTATATTACTATAACGAAGAACTCTTGGATATGTTTGTAAGATTAAGTATTTATTAAGCAAAAAATATTTAAGTGATTCGTACATGCTACCAATAGGTCTGTGCAGTGGAAGTAATTAACCTACGCATATAACGGGTGAAGGTGACCGGCTCCTAGGCTACTTAGATGCAAGTGCAAACGTTAACTTACTAGTCACAACTAACACAAATGGGGTTTGCCTAGAAGAGGCCCTAACCTTAAACAGGGAAGCCACTACCAGCAAGTAGTGGTGGCTGAAGGTCCAGGAGGTGTCAACAACTGAAGTGTTAAGTCGTGTTCGATGTCTTCAGGTAGAAGAATCTTCTGGTGACTGCAATTACAAGGAGGTGTTGAAGCCTCTGGTAGGAGGTAGCAGCAGCCACTGGAGAACTTTAAGTTCTTCGATAGGACCATGAGGGCCTATAATCAGTAGAGAGCCCCAGCACAAGAAGTGTTGAGGCGAGCTCCTAGAGATGATAACTCCCGACCTCGGCTGCGCATGGCCTTATATACAGCTCCCCTGGAGTTGGTATAAGCATGTAGAATGAGCTGTTGTCATTTATATTATATAGTGTAAGCGGCACATGTTAATGTTTTAACATCTCATAACAGTCACATTTGGACAGAGGCTAACACGCACGCGCACTTCATCTGCAATTACCAGGAGCTATTTGACGTTAATGTGTGGTGTGGTATTGTAGGTGACAGTTTGCTTGGGCCATACACATTGCTTGCTCTGCTAAATGCTGACCGTTACCTCATGTTTTTGGAACAGGTTGTGCTACAGTTGCTGGAAGACATTCTACTTGGGATCTGACCAGAAATGTGGTTGCAGCATGACGGTGCATCACCGTACTTTCGTGCACACATTCGAGAGTACCTAGGCACCACGTATCCAGGTAAATGGATAGACCGTGGTGGGCCGAAGTTATGGCCCTGCGAGGTCTCCAGATCTTACACCACTTGACTTTTGCTTGTGTGATGCTATGAAGTGTTCTGTGTACAAGACTCTAATAGCATCTCTGGAGGATCTCGTGGTCAGAATACATGCTGCTGCCGAAATCATAAGAACTGCACCCGGCGTGTTTGGCAATCATGACATTGTCGATGTACTCTCTTCACCGAGGTCGAAAGGCAACAGTTTGAGCACCTCACCTAAGGCTCGTTTACACCACAGTATTTCACACCATTATGTAATAATTGACAATGTGAATTTACGGGGTATCGTCTTATTGCTACAACCTAGAAATCAAATACCGGTAAACCACCAGCTGTACATTTGATACCTCATTTGTCGGAATGTTTCAGTCCTCTCTCTGTTATCTTTTATATTCGCAATCTTTTGTTATTGGGTGTCTTGCGGGTTGCCCTTCTTCCAGGTTTTGAGCATAATTTGTTTGAAATTTCAAACTCGATTTACTTGAAAAGAGTGGAGGTTAGGGTGTTTACACAAGGCAACCTTTTTTGTCAAGTAGAACATGCAGATTCATATTCCATCAATAAGATCCCACATGTGCTACCACGTCATGTCGAATGGCTCGCGATAAGAGTGGTAACCGTTATTATTTACATTAATTTATTTGTTGACAGTGACAGATTTTTTGGTGTTCTTGGATAATTTTACACTTACACGTTATTCAGAAACACAGTGTTCCATCTTAAATATTTTCCCCAATATCTGTAATAATCTGGTGGATCAGGTACAACTTCAAAGATATGTACCATCCTTGGGAGTCGATTTAGACCATAGGTCGTATACATGTTTTCAACTTCTTTTTTTCCTGATTATCCTGCAGCCAAAGTTTGTCGGTCAAATTTAGATACATACTGTATATTGTATGCTGTTCACACTCATTTGCATAAGGTCATATTTCAACACTGTACTCTGCAGGTTGTGCCCAAAGATCATTGTAGTACTCCAAGAACCATTCTCTTGTTTAGTAGCATTGCAGCCAAAACTCTTGCATGGGCAATGTTTGTTACTATTATCGATACATGGCCACATTATGTCTAGCATTTACTCAGTAGAGGGCAGGTGTGGTGATTGTGTCAGCCAGAGGATTGAGAAACACTTTGGAGAGGGCAGACATTGCCAGTTGTTGCTGAGATGTCAGCAGAGAGGGTTCAGTGATATTCTGAATGTACCACGTGTGCTGCTGCATGTTCCTGCACAAACTCAAGACAATGTAGGATCTGGCATCCCACACCATGTTCCCAGTCGTTGGCCCTATGTCATCATGGACGTTGCCACTCACTTGGTTCATGTCACACACGTAAATTACCATAATTATCAGCACCAAGGCTAAACCATTGAAAACAACACTTAACCTATTATCCCTCCAGACACTTCTTCTTAAGAATACTGTTGTGAGATGTAAGTGCAAGTCTGCATAGTGTCACATTCAATCACAGCTTAGCTTGAAGAACAGAGTTGCGGGTGGTCGTAGCGAACACCTCTAGAGGAACACTATCGCTAAACATTCGGTGGTCACTGTACATTCTGCAATCGCTGTTGGTGGATATGCAGTGTTTTTGGTGTGCGTCTGTACGTCATCTAGTGTGTGAGCATGTCTCTGATCGGTAGTGCCAGTGTTGATGCATTGTTGTCACTTCTCATGCACGCATTGTGCAGTTCTCTAGTGTGACCATCTGGCCTCACTGAGATACACTATACGGTCTCCCTCAAGTACGCCTGTGCTGTACTGACATACCAGCAACATTCAGCACAACTTCTAAACTACAAGCTGCTCTGGTGCAGTTGCAGAAATGTTTACGATATTGGATGGAAAGTACTCAGTTCCTGAGTCTTCCATCTCACACGTCTCTTTAATATACGTTGTCATGTGCAAACATAATCTTTTTCGTACACATCATTCAAGTCATTTTTTTTTTGTTTTTGTTTTGTGATGGTGCAGTTGAGTAATCCCGTGCATTATTCAATCATTTCTCATGTGCAGTGAAGGGTAAATATGCAGTGACAAAATATTGACTATTTGTTTTGGTGCTGTGCCTATTTGCGAATCCACTACACATTATGCTAATGAGCCAGTAAAATGTACAGTTATACTTGTAAATTCTAGTGCATTGCATTCTGTGATGACTGGAATAAAAAATTTATGAACTTGAAACTCTATAACAACCATAAATCAGATATGAACACTTTTGGTTTTTTCTCTCTCTTGTCATCTTCCAGTAATTTAGAGTGTGTGTATGTATTATGTATGTGTGTATTAACCTACAGGTTTAGTTGTTTTCAGGATTTTAATTGACCTTTTCTTTTAACAAATCATAATACCATTTAGGTAGAATCCCATACACCATGGGACGAGAACTGTTGTGTTTGGATGTTGGCATTGAAATTGAATGCGCCAACTACAAAGGAAATCGTTTGGACCGCAAATCTCGAAGCTACCTGGCCAAGGTATGTCATTACCACTGTTCATAGTAGTTATAGCAGACTTTCAATAAGACACTTAGCTCTCAGTATGGTAAGTAGTAGATCTTTTTGCATTAACAAATGCAAGCACACATTTATTTTATTTACTGCGATATCAAACATGTGTATTTGTCATGAATTGAGCAGTGTTAGTAAAAATTGATAAGCCTATTTTTTGTGTAATTTTTTTGGTGAATTTTTGGCAATAGTTTGTAATTTTATATAAAATAGATGAAGTGGCAGGTAATGTACATGTGATCAGTAAGTGGGTAAACTAGTTCAAATGTTGTATTATTAGTGCTATGTATCTGACAGTATTATACAAGAAGTTTTCTCACAGCCACATAGTACAGTACTTGTAGTTCAGCAAAGTTAATGCACGTGTGATACTTGTTTGTTATAATTTTTGACTTCATGGCATGGAGCTAGCACAGAATCAGGGACGACCATACATTGCAGGTACACCCTGGGGCTAATCCTTTAATTATACAGTTGTGACGGTGTGGGTAAACCCTTGTAGAGACGCTTGCCCTAACATGGTACACCTCTAATGAGAACGAGGTCAGGGAAGCATAGCTCCGCTGCGGCAATCAGGAAACAAGCCACTGGGAAGTTTGCAAATAAACGCAACAATTGTAAATGGCCGCGATGTTTAAGGCCGCCGAGGAGTCGAGCTCGGGTCTTTCCACATCCAGCCGATGACGAGTCAAGATGGACCGTATAATGGAGTTTTGTCCGCCGTAAACCGTCATTGTGATCAGCCTTCGACATCATGAAGGTAAAGCCATTCCGGTAGTTACAAGAGAGGCACTTCATTAGAGGCAATTGGCAATACTTTATTACTAATCTTATAAATACGTGCAGCTAAATAGTAACTAACATAGTTAGCTCCCCCAACGCAACTCAAGGTAGTTAACATAATGTAAAGTGTTGTATTGAATATTGTAAATTTGTATTTCTTTATCCGTTTTAATTACATGACATAGTAGAGTATCTCGCTTTATCCATTCTGAGGACATTCCCCACATGCTTTGTATGGTCCCCCATATGGGACCATTACACAGTGATGACTGAGTGTGCAAGCTATATACGAGTAGCAGTTGGAGAAGATTTTAATTTAGGGTTGAGAATTATGTCATACAACTGTATTTAATTCGTAAATATATTTATGGCTATGACATTTTTAATGTGGAAAATAATGCTAGCATAAAATAAATAGTGCCCCGACCTATAAAGTGCATATCATTTCCATAGGCATTCATCACCACTACTCTCCTCTAAATCCATGTCAGCTTCGTATTGGCATGTGTAGCAATGTTTACAAACTCTCTGCTGAAGATACGTCAGTGATATGTTCATCAGCAGTTTTTCTAGCGCTAGTAACAGTGTAGCTAGGGGCAGACATCTTGTGTCACAGCGTTGAAGCAAACTGGACACACTTTTAGTATGTGGAGTGGTTTCTATGTTTCAAAGTTTGTTTCTAGCAGCTTACACGTATAGTAACTATACTTGCAAGCTGTTGTATACTTAATATAGTTTTACAAATATCACCCAACAGTTCTCTGTCTTGTTATAAAGCAGTCTGCAACAATCCTTAAGTAGCCTGGACATCTTCCAGTTAGTTTAAAAAGTATAGTGAACTCCCTATCTACTGTTTTTCAGAGGACTGTCAAAAAATTTCCATACCTCTTGGATTTCAGTAGATGAATGTTGTGACATGTACATCAACAAAATACATCTTCTAACCTTTCTAGACTTCATGTTGAGTATAATGAGAGCTGTGCAGAATAAAGTTTAGCTAATAAACAAAATACAAATGGGAATTTTTTTAGTAATATTAATGTATAAGTATTATTGTAAGTAATACAAGGTGTGTCGAACAAGTGCGGTGAATGGTATCAGAAATGAAAGAATAAAGAAGATACAAACAACTGACCTATATTGTCCCTCAAAGTAAAAGTTCATCTGTTACAACACACATTTGGCAACGTTCATAAAGCTTATGGACACTGCCCGCAAAGTCCTCTTTAGGAATTGATTGCCTCTGTGGTAGCAAAACGTGCACCCTTTAAGACGCTCTTCAGATTGGGAACAAGAAATAAGTCTGCAGGTGCCCGATCAGGGGAGTATGGTGAGTGACTGAGAACAGGTACGCTGTACTGAGCCAAGAGTTTATGCACACGGGTTGCGCAATGCGCAGGCACATTATTGTGCTGCAACATCCACTTTCCAGTCCTGTGCAACTCTGTAAAACATGGCAGATGCGTTGGAGCAATCATTTCAAAACTTGATCATAGAATGTGGCATACAGTGTTTGACCTGCAGGAACAAATTCCTTATGGATGATGCCATCATTGTCGAAAAAGGCAATCAACATTTTCTTGATCTTTGACTTTAGCAGGCGGCTCTTTATGGATGGGGGAAAGTCAGTGAACGCCATTTCATCGATTGCCGCTTTGATTTTGGACCGAACTGATAGCACCAGGTCTCATCCCCTCTGGTGGAGTTTCATAGAAAGGATGGATCCTGTCCACACATGGTAAAGACATCTTTGGAGGTTCCCATCTGGTGTGCTTTCTCATTGTCTGTCAACTTGTGTGGCACACACCGTGTTGCTGTTGAAATATCGGACCATTCGCCAAACATTTTAGACACATCTTGTACATTAACCATTTCACCTCAACTTTGATAAAGAATATAGCATCACAAAAGACTGTAGATAATTGATTGTAATCCAACACCGAATACAAGCCGACCCAAAACTTTCACACCTTCTGAAAATGAAAATAATACGACACTGACTGCAAACCAAATTTTGAATGTCCCATGTGCACTCAACCATCTGAGAGGGGGCGGAGAGTTTATCGATCGAACAGCGTCTTGAAGGTGAGTGTGACAGAGAAGGAGAAGCCTCAAACCATCCACCCCTCCCCTTCCACACCAATTGACACACAGATGGAAGGCATAAAGCAACTAACTCCCTTCCCACCAGCCATGTAAGCAAAGGAAGTGAGCTCGTCCAAGTATCACAGAATCTACACTACAGCAGCCTACACTTATGTTGGCTACAACTATGCTTGCTTGGCCAATGTATGATATTTCACTTTTAAAAAACAAGTGATTTTCAGACAGATATAAATAAATAATGCCATTAAATTTATTTATTCTCTGCCTTGAATAATGAATTATTCAGAACCACATTCTCTGATTTTCCCGTACACTTAATGCCTGTTTCAAGTTATGCTGTGAGTGGATTTAGTGCTTAACCATTTGCAGGCGACAAAAGCTGTTGAATAGGCCCTTGCAGGATAACAGTTTATTCAAAAGACACTTGTCTATTACACTTGGTAATACAAGTTGTTTGGTGTACAAACTATTTTTGGCAAGTGAAATGTATGTATATATATATATATATAATCATGTTGATTTTACACCAGATACGATCAAGTATCAATTTTACAGGAGAAAACAACCTTAAATCACAAAAGATAACATATTTTCAAAAAAAGAATTCTCCACTAAATAGTATTGTGTAACATTTTCAGGTAAACCATTTGTTTTTAAATACTGGTGTTGACTTTTGCAACTATTTTGAGCAACAGATAACCTTGATCAAATTTCTGCGACCTGATCACCGTTGCATATGCCCAGCTGTGGTGACTATGTTAGAGATCAGACCCAGCGGAGTACTAGGATACTCTGTTGTGCGGTGTGTTTGACAGGATAACTGTGCTTTGTTGAACTGAGATGACATCATTAGTTTTATTTTTTGCTTCATGTACTCAACCAATTGCCCTCTGACCAGGCATAGAGCAAGCAAGTAACGTGCAGCAGAGAGAGAGAGGTCACCACGCTCTGGTTGCTAACTGCTTCCCCTCTCATCAAGCGTGTAGTGGATGTCAGACTCGCTGTGTCACCATCATCATCGCTGAGTTACAGTGCAATGTGCGATGCGTAATGACAAATGGTGGCGCATTTGACGTATTTCACATCCAGTCATTAGATGTTTGCATAAACAATCTGATTAAAAACTATTGTTATGGGAAATCTTCTGTGACAGTACCGAAAGATATTTTGATTAATGCAATGTCCCATAAACTATAGAAGCAGGTAAATGTATCTTTATTTATATAATAATTTTATCGGGACCCCTTAAAATTAACAGTGAATATGGTTTTTCATGCTTTTTCAATACATAGAGAGTCCATTATAGATCAAAATGGTAGCAGGTTAATTCTGTTAAGATATTAAAACATGAACGAAAATTTATTTTTCCTTTTTTTTGTAGTTCACCACCCTAAAAATGTCCATTAATGCTCATACCATCATATAGTTTCAAACATATCCTTTTCTCAGTATGATGATGTGTGTTCCACACACAAGAAAACTAAAAAGCTATCACTTAGTGTATTCCTTCAAAACAAATATTGGGTTTCTTGGTGTTGCGTTATGAAATTATGAAGCTTTATCATATATTGATATCTACACACATGCCAGTATAAACTACACACATGCCAGTTATTCTGAAAGTAAAAACAGAACACATTTGGGAGGCAGTGTGTTATGGATCCACCCTAACACACATATTTAATGAAAAAAAACTTTGTTATTGATACATGTTCATGTTGTTTGAATGTGCTATATAGTGAGTATTTGTTTTATCTGCTAGTACTTTTTTATAAAAAATATTGGTTTGACGCCGTCGGGTGAGACACGAGACGAACGATGACACAAATGCTTACTGGAAATTTGGGCGCCAGCGGTACTTCAAAATCACCGCACTATTGAGACTCAGGGTTCTCAGGGATGCTGTGGGTTCTGTGTGTCCGTCTCACCCATGCGTACTTACAAACACTTTGGCAATACTACACATTTAATAAAATCACTGAAATTTACGTTTCTCACACAACAAATGGTGCAGTGATTACGGAAAAGTTTGGGACAAATTCCCTTAACCAATTAATTAAGCCAAAAAACTTCCTGACTTGTTTACGTGATCTGAATGTCCCGTATATGTTGTTCTGGTTCATGTCCGTTTTCTGTTACATAATGCCCTAGAAACTCCATTTTACTGATACCCAACTTACGCTTATCCACTTTGCACGTAAGTTTATTACGTTCGAGCCGTTCAAACACACGGCTCAAATGTTGCAAGTACTCTTGCCAGCTGTTAGACCAAACAAGTACATCATCCAAATATGCCATCGCAAAGTCTCCACTACATTAACCATTAATTTCTGAAACGTTGCAGGCGCACACTTTGAACCAAATGACATGGCTACAAACTGAATTCTACGTCCATCTCTGGTAGTAAATGCTGTTTTCTTTCTGTCCTGCGGATGGATAGGCACTTGCCAATATCCAGACTTTATATCAAGTGATGTGAATACCGAAGCTGGTCCTAATGTTGACAAAGTGTCTTTCATGATTATGACTGGTGGTGGCGGAATGTTTACGGTTATTTTGTTAAGTGGTCTGAAATCAATACAGAATTGCCTTTCGCCATCTTTTTTTTTTTGGAGCAAGGGTAATACCTGAATTATAGAGACTTTGTGTAGGTTCAATAACGTTATTTGTTTAGCATCTCACATACGTGTTGGTTGATGACACTGCAAAAGAAAATACCTGGGTCTCGTGGCTTGGAGTAAAATACCTGGGTCTTGTGGCTTGGAGTAAAATACCTGGGTCTCGTGGCTTGGAGTAAAATACCTGGGTCTCGTGGCTTGGAGTACACTGGGTCCCTCGTACGTGGTGACGATCGTGTGCTCCGTGGCAGCGGTGTGTGGAACACACTGGCATGCTGGTCCAGCAGATGTTGCTGATGTGTGGCGGGCATCTCGTGCTCGAAGTCAGCAAGCGGCACAGCAGTTGTTGTTATTGGTGGTGTTGCTACGATGGAGTAAACAGTCCATCTGCCACGTGTCCCTACGTGCAGACGATTCAGGTGCGGTTCTATCATGGCGTGGTTGTCAACAAGCCATGGCAGTCCCAAAATCACTTCTTCGCACAAGTCCGGCACAAATTAGACATTGCATTTGGTACGCAGCTCTCTAATTCCTACCATTACGTGCATTGCACTTTTTGCTTCTCCTTGGTGGTGGGTGGTAGCGATTGCAGACATCTCTGTGGCACCCTAGTTGTTATCACTTGTATCAAACCATCACGCACAAAGTTGTGACTAGCGGCAGTGTCAATAACAGCTGTGACATTTTTCCCTTCAAGTTCAACATATACGCGCAGTGCTTTGACAGTACTGTCTGTTACCTGGAATACTTTTGCACCTTCATTAGGCGGATTGATGCGACATGGTGGTGAGATTAGTGCAGGTGCAGTTTCGCCAACCTCCCGACTTAGTTTCCCGACCTGTTGCTCTGGTAACTATTTCCCATGTTGTTACGATGAAACTTTCTGTGTCCACGGTTCTGCCTCACGGGTGTAAACACTGGTGGCGGTCGCGTAACATCTGGCAGCACTGTAGGTGTTGATGTGTGAAAGTTTGATCTTGGGGATTGGTATGCGTGTTCCGCTCGCACGTCCTGCTCATACAAACACGCTTTGCGCGTAAACTGTTCTACACTTGCCCTTGTTGCCTCTCTCAGTTACTGCCTAATGTCCGGTGCTAACAATGTCACAATAATTTCTAAAATGCCGCATGTCGGCTGACCTGGGTTCAAAGGCTTGAACAATTCTAGCTTACGTTGTATAAATTCCTCAATGCCTTCACGTTCGCGTTGCTGTTCATGGTGGAGACGCACTTGTGCCTGTATAGCATCTCCGTCAGTGTCAAATTGACCTAGCACTCTCTCAAAGAACTCCTCCCACGTGACTCGATAGCCCCTTACCAAGTTCCACCATGTGGCAGCGGTTCCCCTTAACCTGTTGGCAGTTACCTCAGACCAGTCATCCCTATGTACGCGATGCCTACGCAATTTCTCTTTGCACACTGCAAGGAACGTACCCAGATCTTCTGAGTCGTGTCCTGCAAAAGTTGGCAGTAATACATTGCGATCTGGCCCAGTTAAGCCGTGTGGCTTTGTATGTAACAACTACTGGTGGCATGGGTTTCACCTCTGGTGTTGGAGGTGGCGTGATCTTAGCACAGTTTGTCTTATGGCACTCGTCAGAGTTTATTACACCATCGTGGTAGGTGGTAAACTCCGCAGGCCCTATGCAACGTAAATGCAAGTCTTTTCTACACTGTTGGCACTGCACCCACTTTGTTCCCGCCCCGTCACATCCAGTGCGCGTGCACAGGCGTTGCTCTGATGGCGTAGAGACGTTGTCGGACGTACATTGACACAATGGTTTTTCCCACATGTTTCCCTCAAACAAGTTAATTTCACTCAATCTCTCACAATGCACGCATCGATCAATCAGCATGTCCAAGTCACTCGCAGTTGCCGACGTAGATGTCTTGAGGGCTTCTCGCGGTTGTACAGGCATGGTGTTCGCCATCTTCTTGCGGATCAACACACTTGGCCCCACTTGGGAACGCCAATTGATGCCGTCGGGTAAGACACGAGACGAACAATGACACAAATACTTACTGGTAATTTGGGCGCCAGCAGTGCTTCTAAATCACCGCACTATTGATACTCAGTGTTCTCAGGGATGTTGTGGGTTCTGTGTGTCTGTCTCACCTGTGTGTACTTACAAACACTTAGCAATACTACACTTTTAATAAAATCACTGAAATAAACAATTGATAAAACATATGTGACTAGGACACTGTCGCTACTGAATAAAAAATTGATTTCACTGTAGACTTGTTTTTATTGATATTGTTTATACACATCAACGTGCCAATGAAATGGTTATCTTGGTCATGACTAGCCAATTCCGCTTGGAATTGATCCCGTAATTAATCTAGCAGACGCCTAAATGGATGATCTCACCTAGGTGCGTGAAAGCACAGCCTTCACAAGGGAAGAGGGCCGACAGCCGCTAGTGTGGACTGACAATTTTTCCCTGAAGACAGGATACGGTGAATTACAAATGAATACCCTTAATACAAATTAACACGAATGATTACTCGACATCACAAAAGTAAATTCGTCGGGGCTCACCCTCCAGCACGTGGTTAGTGTGGTGACGGCCTATACACAGAGCCAGCTAGGACGGGAGTAATTGCACCGTACACTAATTACATAGACCCTTGAATGAAACATGAAATAAGATGGGACACAAGATGAATATTCACAATAAACACACACATGTGTGAAAACAAGCTTAGGTGGCGCGGATGCAGCTGGATGAAGTTCGTAGCAGACCACGTGGTGCAGGTGAAATTGCAATATTTCTGCTTGGAAATGGCAATTTAAATTCAGATAAAATATTATTTGTGTTTGGCAAATGGTTCTCTTTACGATTAGTGTTGTTACAGGCTTGTAACATGCCTGATGGCGGTAGAATCAAACATTACTGTGACCGCGTGGTCAAGTACAAAAAGCATCAATTTACGTGAAAAATACATTAAAGCCTGAATGAAAAATACAGATAACCCGGAAATAAAAGATTGCACATACAATGTTATATAAATAAGCTCTTAAAACGCAATGATGGCATATACAAAGACTTGACTTCAGTCGGCCACGTGGTTATATGTGATGTTGCCGTAAAATATTCAAACTCGAAAATTACCCTTAAATACATACAGAAAAATAAAGCTCTTAAAATTGAGTGTAGCAATAATGCAGAAGTTACAATGAAATGCCATAAACATAGGCAGATGGCATCTGATTCAAAATGTGCGGGTCGCGTGACCTCTCCGACATCTTTCTCCTCCTTCTCCTTGATTAAGTTAAAAATGCCACTAGGGCATAAGAAATTAGTAAAGCGGGAGCATAATGCTGGGGAAAATGTCTGTCAAAAATGTACGCAAGCAAAGATTAACCGGTAAACTACATGGACTATGGAAACCTACATCAGTGAACAAAAGTTGTGCGTACGTGACAGTGTCTTACCTCGCCAGCTCTCCTCGACAGACTGTCCAGATACAAGCGTCGCACGGACCTACCATGGCCGCCTACGGGGTTCACATAATAGGAAGTGCTATGCACGCAGAGTGAAATATTTTGTAGTGAAAATAAAATGGCACAAATTAAATTAGACATTGTTTTACATTTCTATAATTTTATTACGAATTTCAATATTATTTTTATGTCTCTTTGTAGTGACGTTCATGCCGGAATATTAAGTGTTCTTAATCTCGGCGCCGCTAGCACTTTGAATATTCATAACCAAACAATTAAAATTAGTACGAGCACTTTAATACATTTTAAGACATATTAAACACTGTAAAGACAATATAACACATTTGACCCTGAAATTATCGTTTATAGGAAAGTTCAAAATTGTCGGCCTCTTTGCGCATGAGCAGTACACGTGTCACGTGAGCGCCATCATGGGCTCTAGCGCCGCTGGCTATTAGCCGGCATCAGGTTTAATTATATTGTCATGTTTCAGTAAGTTAACTGAACTGCTATTTTGTTTCTCTCTTCATTGGTGTTCATGATATATTTGTATACTTGGAAACATTTTTTCCTTTGGGAATTGCAAACAAGACTAATGTAATGAAATTACAGAATGCAAAGAGTGTACATACTGTGAAAATAATACACATTTCTTCAAATGAAGATTTAATAAGAACCAAAATCATACAAGTGGAACAATTTTCATTATGTTGAACAGTCACTCTTAAAAAATTAAATTTTAGCATACTGTTAGAGACGAGAACAGTATGCAAGACGAAATGTGCAATAACAGACTTTCCAGGTGAAACAGTATATCTGGCAATCCTAGTAGGAGCAGAAATATAGTTGTCATGATTTTAATATATTTAATCAGTTACATGTACAATAATGAAATGAAGTTTTCATTATAATACAGTTGTATTAAAAAATTTATTTGTGTATGTAGCTTGACAAAGCTCGTGGAACTGTAATAATGTACTAGCTACTGGCTATATTGATGAAATATCTGTAAACATCTGAGAAGGTTTATGAATGGAATTAGCATTGTTATGATCAATGCTGTGGCTTCTCTTTAGTTTTCCCAATGGACTAACATGGCTTGGTTGCCAGCGAGGAGCAGGATATGCCGGATTTGAGAGAAACCCTGATGCATAGCGATAAAGTTCAGTAAAGATGTTGCAAATTCCCAGGGCATCTGCACTGGTGAGCAAATGTGAACATTATCTCAGGGCAGTAGCATGTAGACAGCCATGTGGCAGTTCCTCATTGTCACACATTAACAAAAGAGAAGCTCATACGAGTCACTTAGTACACTTTTACAGTTCAAAAGTTTAACGCGTGGGTAGTTTCTGAAGTGGGCCGATCTGGAGGTTACTTTAAATATTAAATAAGAACATAAGACGAGGTTCAATTCAACTACGTATATTGTAGAATGGGTACATTCACACACTATACACTATCCGTCGAATAATGTGTGCATGGCGTACAAGGCCCGCCATAGGCCGACAAGGAAGAAGTGCTGATCAGCTTGTGGAAATGACTGGTATAAAACTCTCCGAGGACACGAGTCTGACGGAGAGAGGATGTTCACGCGGGAGGAGCAGAACTAAACGAAAGGTTCTGGTTAATTAAAAACTTACTATTTCAGCTACTGTAATGGATGCAAATAGATGAAGTTCCTGCAGCGTGACACATGTCCACCCTGTTTGGCCCGCTAGTCAAGACTAGAGATGGTGGCTCGGAGATGCCGTAACCTAACGAAGATCTCCCACCAACACCTGAGGGAAAAACCATAAAAATACACATAATACTGAACAGTATACAAGTATAGACAATTAAACACGTTAAAACACTCTGTGAATTACAAGGAACATTTCCGACACTAAGTTTCTTTTATAAAGTCTCCAGTCCTTGTTACTGTGTGTGTTGTGGGAAATGAGTTTACATGAGAAAAGCCACGACGGCTTGCAGAACACACAGGAAACTAAAATGACAACATACAAAGTACTTTATACACAAAAAAAAAATGTTTAAATCAACATTATTAAATTAAGCTAATAATATATTAAGTGAACAGAGAATTTGAATTTGGGCATTTGGCATAGCGGTCGCCGGAACTGCGAAATTTATTGACTTACAGTTTCAACAAACTGGAAAAATGCTAATATGCCTTTTAGAAATAAAATTAACATGACACAAACATTATAAAATTCAGAGAATATTTTAGTGTGTCATAGTTTGATGGCTCGTAATTATACGTAAGCCACGTGGTTGGACACTCTTTATTATACGTAAGCCACGTGGTTGGGCACTCTTTATTATACGTAAGCCACGTGGTTGGACACTCTTTATTATACGTAAGCCCTGTGGTTGGGCACTCTTTATTATACGTAAGCCACGTGGTTGAACACTCTTTATTATACGTAAGCCACGTGGTTGGACACTCTTTATTATACGTAAGCCACGTGGTTGGGCACTCTTTATTATACGTAAGCCACGTGGTTGGGCACTCTTTATTATACGTAAGCCACGTGGTTGGACACTCTTTATTATACGTAAGCCACGTGGTTGGACACTCTTTATTATACGTAAGCCACGTGGTTGGACACTCTTTATTATACGTAAGCCACGTGGTTGGGCACTCTTTATTATACGTAAGCCACGTGGTTGGGCACTCTTTATTATACGTAAGCCTGGTTGGGCACTCTTTATTATACGTAAGCCATGTGGTTGGGCACTCTTTATTATACGTAAGCCTGGTTGGGCACTCTTTATTATACGTAAGCCATGTGGTTGGGCACTCTTTATTATACGTAAGCCACGTGGTTGGGCACTCTTTATTATACGTAAGCCTGGTTGGGCACTCTTTATTATACGTAAGCCATGTGGTTGGACACTCTTTATTATACGTAAGCCACGTGGTTGGACACTCTTTATTATACGTAAGCCACGTGGTTGGACACTCTTTATTATACGTAAGCCATGTGGTTGGGCACTCTTTATTATACGTAAGCCACGTGGTTGGACACTGTTTATTATACGTAAGCCCTGTGGTTGGACACTCTTTATTATACGTAAGCCATGTGGTTGGGCACTCTTTATTATACGTAAGCCACGTGGTTGGGCACTCTTTATTATACGTAAGCCTGGTTGGGCACTCTTTATTATACGTAAGCCATGTGGTTGGACACTCTTTATTATACGTAAGCCACGTGGTTGGGCACTCTTTATTATACGTAAGCCACGTGGTTGGACACTCTTTATTATACGTAAGCCACGTGGTTGGGCACTCTTTATTATACGTAAGCCACGTGGTTGGGCACTCCTTATTATACGTAAGCCACGTGGTTGGGCACTCTTTATTATACGTAAGCCACGTGGTTGGGCACTCTTTATTATACGTAAGCCTGGTTGGGCACTCTTTATTATACGTAAGCCATGTGGTTGGGCACTCTTTATTATACGTAAGCCACGTGGTTGGGCACTCTCAACACTCAGGGGAAGCAAAGTGGAGATAACATTTCCCTGTGTTTATATTAGGCTCTGCCTTCTGGGGAGACAACACTTACCACAATAAACACATACTACATAGTTTACTCTTGATGCTGCAGTTTGTTTCGGGTCATGGAATGGCTCAGTGAATTGTTCGTGTATGAACGGTTCTGGGGCGATCAATGCATCTTGTGCGTTGTCAGGCGCAAACAGAGCAGCTTTAGTGTGCCTCCTGAGCAGTCAGTGAGTTCTACAACAATTAAGCTTAAAGTAAAATATTTCTGATACACTGCAGTTCTATTCGACAGAAAATACTCATCCCTCAGTTATTTTCTGTGTTTCAGAAAATTGTTTTTATCTGTAAATACATACATGTTCTGAACAGTGTTTCAACATAGCAATAATGTGTTGAGTTCAGTTGAGTGGGGTATTTAGAGTAAACTTTCAATCTAGAATCTACATTCCAGGCCACCTTGCCATGAAGTCTGGATTATCTTTTCACTCTTGTATAGGTGTATTTAAGGTGAAGTTTGACGCATGCCAACATGCTGTGCAGTGCAGATGCGCACTCTACGGGCGACTTCGCCCCATCTACGAGCGGCCAGAGATCAGGGGGAAGTCATAACAGTGGCAAAATAAATTCATGTATTGAGCAAGGAGACTCCACAAGCATGGATAGTCTAATATGTAACAGTAATTAACCTGCTTAGTTGTGAATTGCATCGCCCGCTCGGAATCCCGCATGCAAGTGCCACCCCTATGAATAAATTAAATGTTTTTGATAATCCACTACCCTTCAGTTAGTAAGGGAAGAAGTTCCAACAAACTCCCGAGATGGCAGCACCCCTGTGACCTTGTAACGTCACAAATTGCCAGCCTCAGAAGGAGGTGTTTTAATTTGTCGTCGCCTCCAAGCGAGGAGTTAAGAAATGAGCGGCGCTCCAGCACCCTAGATAACCTACCCCTGCGCTGGAAGAGCCATGATCCAAAGATTTTTGTTTTATAAGGAAGTCTGCTACCATGGTCTGGCAGAGATGCCAGGCTCACCGGCCAAGAGGTTAGCAAGGCTCCCCTGGTCTGGACAAGACTCTCGTCTCTTCTCCTCAGTCTGCAATACGGCTCATCACCTTGAAGCCTGCAAGATGGCCTGACTCTACCTCTGCAGACTGCAGCATCCCTGCAGCTTGCATAAGGCTCGTCCACAACTTTACCAGCTGACCGCGAGGGCAGCATCCTCACCAGAGGTAATCCCACTCCCGCACCCTGTAACCCTTCACCCAGGTCAAACTTCCATGACTCCGTGGTAAAAGGTCGTAGCGCCTTAGCTTACCTCCTGGAGAAACTCTACTAACTTCGATAATGCTGTTAATAGTGTATATTTAACGTAAATTTGTCCGATTAGATTTTCCATCTTTTAATATTTTGTCAGGCTCACCTTCGCCTGTCTGAATACGTTCATTTATATTTTCTTACACATTTAGCCAGTTAGCTATTCTCTGTAATTGATTAGCCAGGACTTTCCCTTTTTCTTTAATCACATAATAAATCTTACGTCAAATCTCTTGGTCTGTTTACCGTCATTTTATATTAGATCCCATTTCATTATAATTCTAGTTATCAGTGTTTTAATAAACTTGTGTCAGGTCCCGCTGAAGATGAGCTGTGTGGTTCATCGAACTCTACAGGGGCCGGAGCTTGCAGAACGCCTTAGTCTGCAAACTACACGCTCAGCTCCTGGGTTTCCGGTGGATCCGCACTTACCTTCGGTGACGTCTCAATACCTAACCGCGCGTCTACACGTCATGGTCTTGTGAATAAGCTGCGCCCCCAGGACTGCACGTTGCAGAAGGGATCATGGGACTGCACCAATGCATAGCAGGAAGGGAGGAGTACAGTGTAGATGTCAGTGTAGGGAATGCTCTGCTCTAGAGAGAGAGTTCTAAAAGCCGACATTTGTAAGGGACACACGAAAGATCGAACCCCAGTCCCTCTGCCGATCTCTCCACTCATACCCTTAGATCATGGGACCCCCTTGTACAAATATTTAGGTGCCTGTTGGCCCGAGTACGATCTTGAGGGAGATCGGCTTGCCCAGTTAGTATGGTCACTGCCTATAGCCATTGCTACTCCTGCTGATGCCATACCCAGCCAGGCACCAGCTAATTAGAGCATAATTAAACTATCATCCGGAAAGCTCATTTGGGTTCGGCACCCGTTAGAGGTGGAGCCATCTAACTTCTGTGTCATTAAATTGGTATCGGGAAAAACTGTACTGGTTCAACTCCCACCAAAGGCAGTTCCCAAACCACATGCGGTACCACCTCATTCGGATTATATCCCCGCATGTCGACCCACTCGTCCCGTTCGAGTAGCCCCAATTCTCCCAGCCAGGTCATCCACCTTCACCCCTCATGATCGCTTAACCGCATCACCACTTCATATTCCTCAGGATTATTGGCAACCGTAGTAGTGAGGTAGTTAGAACTCCCTGGGTGGGAAACTATCTTTTTCCTCCTCTTTCTAGGGTTTCACTCCCCTCGTTTCAGATGTTACCCTACCATTAAGCGGCTACCCATGGAATCCAAACCTTCCACGACCTGTCGGGCCAATATTACTAGCTAATTATGCCGCGATAGGTCTACTTAAGATTTCAAGAGGGCAGTCAGCAGCCTAACCACTTACCCTTCGAGGTAGGGCACACGTCAAGTCTCAGTTGTGCCAATCCACTTCAATTTCAATCCGGACCAAAGTTTTATTGAAAAGAAGGTAAATATTGAAAGCCAGTGATGTACTTTCTTTCCCCTGCCACCCAAAATACGTAACTACGTTTTTCACTGTAGCATACAAATGATTCATATATATTATTGTGAAAACTTAATGTGCGTACACTAGGAAATGAAGAAACAGTCATCTTTGTATCGTTAACTGTCATTACTTAAGCAAATGCCAATTCTGCAACAACAAGTCTTTCAGTGCTATACTCTCTCAGAAACAATATATGTTGCTGATATGTACACAGGATGACAGACAAGTATAAAATATACTACAAATTGTGGAATGTTCATGGTTCATAATTTGTCACTGGTGAATGCTTCATTGAAAATTTATACTAGAGTTACGTGGCTCCGTTTTGCTGGAATTATTCTTCTAAACTGGCCGTAGCAGTTATTTCTGAACATCCATCTTATTGGAGGAGGAGAATATCATGGATAACGCTGTATTGTGGATAACCCATGCATGTGTGTGAAACATTCAAATTTTTCCAGAATATCATTTTCTGTGTTGAGATTTTTAAGTGGTGAAATGGTTGATTGTACACCATGTTTCACAATGTTCTGCAGAGTTTGTATAAATGATTACATGAAAGGTATTTCACTTATTGCAATAAAACAAACACTAGAGGAAAGAGAATTTTGAAAAGTATTTTTGATTCCCACCATCATACTGTAGTTCACATAACCATTTTTAATGCAGATATAGTTATGAAAGTGACTTTCATGACTCTTCAGAAATGTTTGCTTGTTGGAATTCCTAGGCATTTAGGTTAAAATTTGGGAATACCAAAATAGTGACAGCTGATTTGGTGTGTATGATAAACTGTGTCGTGTAAAAGGATGCTTGTGTATGCAAAAGTCAACCGGTCACTCATCTAGGTCAGACTCAGAAGGAGTGGAATGCGTTCTCACAAGATTTCTGCACAACCTGAGTATATTAACCATAGCCTACATGAACTAGGGTTCTTCCCTAACTGACTTCAACAAATACACATGTCACGTTACAGGTTATGTACCTATTATAATTTTGAATCATATTTTTGGTTAAATGCCTTTTTCTTTTGCAAGTAACTGTAGTATTTTATTTTCATTAGTGCCACATGGAGCAGGAATATTTTATCAGCGTCAGTAGTCAGAGTCGTATTCAAGTGGTTGGTGAACTTTTTATGTGGAATTTAAAAAATAAAGAGGGCGTACTGCACTACTTAAAAAATAAAGAGGGCGTACTGCACAACTTAAAAAATAAAGAGGGCGTACTGCACAACTTAAAAAATAAAGAGGGCGTACTGCACAACTTAAAAAATAAAGAGGGCGTACTGCACAACTTAAAAAATAAAGAGGGCGTACTGCACAATTTAAAAAATAAAGAGGGCGTACTGCACAACTTAAAAAATAAAGAGGGCGTACTGCACAACTTAAAAAATAAAGAGGGCGTACTGCACAACTTAAAAAATAAAGAGGGCGTACTGCACAACTTAAAAAATAAAGAGGGCGTACTGCACAATTAAAAAAATAAAGAGGGCGTACTGCACAACTTAAAAAATAAAGAGGGCGTACTGCACAACTTAAAAAATAAAGAGGGCGTACTGCACAACTTAAAAAATAAAGAGGGCGTACTGCACAACTTAAAATTTTTTTCTTCAATTACAACATGGCACCTTTGTCTCGTGTATCGACCAACTGAGTGAACCAGATGTGTAATACTCTAGTTGTCTTTTTTTTTCACAGATGGCAGTGTTATATTTATGGCTTTGCCACGGGAAAATTAGACTATGCAACGTTACATTAATGGCTGCCCGACCGAAGGGCCCGTAACATGACTGAGGATACAGTGTTTATAAATGGAGCAGGAATACATTAATTACGAGTCCACGACAGTTCTTCAGAACGAATCGAAGAGTCGGTGAGAGGTGAGTAGCGCGACGTAGCAGTATTCCAGTATTCCAGTATTCCAGTATTCCAGTATTCCACAGAGAGCTACAAAGAACCAAGGTACAACATACAACCAGTGTTGCCAACTGTAGCATAATTATGCTACATGTAGCACATTTTTAGGTTGTATTCAAAGGCAGTTATGCTACACAAATGTAGCATAACTTCTGTATGTACTGCAACCACATCATCACTTCCACAATTAATGGCACACTTGTACCAAAGCGTGCAGAGAAGTCTGAATATTTGACAGGCTTCATTCCAAGCGAAACTATGATATCTTACATGATAAAGGCATCATTGTATCCCAGTATCTGTACCTTTTTTTTTAATCAGGACCTACTTCTGCTGACAATAGTGATACACAGAGGATGAAACTTTTCCTTAGCAGTAAATGTTTATTTTAAAATATTATTGTGTTTATTTAGTGTATTTACACTAATCATGAAATAAACGTAAATGAAAACCGAGTTATAATAACAAATTATTTCATTACAGTGCCATACTTAATCTAGGTTATTTATTTTAAAATAAATGTTTTAATTTTTTTATTATTTTATCATTAAAGCAATATATTTTACCTTAACATGCATAACATTATGTAATTTTCTTAAATGTAGCATTTTTTTTTCCAAAGCAGCATAATTTTTATAAAGTGGTAGCACAATTATTTACAGTAAGGTTGGCAACCCTGCATACAACCACCAACAACAGTGTACAAACAGGTATTTATTCATTCGTTGGGGGAATTCATCAATCAATATTGAAACCAACAGTCCACTTAAATTCAAATTTTTGTATTTGGTTCATCGTAATAGCTTATGTTGTTTATTAGGATTTAAATTCATGTTTAGTTAAAAAATTTAAACTTAATAAAAATTGGTGAACAAATTACAAGAGTAAAGATTTAAAAAATTGGTTGTAGGGGATTACATTTTTTATCTATTTTGTTTTTGTTTCTAGTGTTTTAAATTTTTCAGTTAAGAGTGTTTACAGTTAGATTGATAATGGCTGGCGGAGGGGAAGAGCAGCTTCTTCAGTTTTGATAATAAGGTGTTAAATCAAGAAACAGACGTAAATAGGGAAAATCAGAGAACAGAAATGCCTGAATTAAGTGAGCAAATAAGCCTGTTATGACCGAACAAACACAAAAAACACAGTCACTCAATTAACAAAAAAAATTTTAATACAGAACAGAAAAATGAGTTTCAACAGTTGGCAGGAAAAATTTGATGTACTTAAAACTGATTTGAATTATTTGAAATTAACCGCAAAGGATCTGCAAAGTGCTGTGGATAATAATAATAAAGTTTCTTGAGAATTAAAGATTGACCTAAATGTCAAATTGACAGAGAAATGTGCAAACAGTAAATCAGTATGAAAACGAGGTTGTAGAATGGACAAAATCTGTTTCGGTAAATAAAAGTGAACTTGTAAAATACCAAACAATTTAGAAACTATAACACAATATTACAAAGGTTTGGAAACATAGAGATAGCAAAAGAAACAGTTTTCTGCACAAGAGGAAACATTCAGGCAATAGAAAGGATATGAGTACAAGTGCATGAACAAACAAGAGAGAGATATAACAGGAGGAAGAGACTTTAGTAGAAAATATTGAAAGAATTTTTCAGGAAATCTCTGCATTTAGAAAGCATTAGGTAGGAATGTGTAATATTAAATGTAGAAATGTGTCTAAGGAAAATGTAGTAGAGGAAGGGAAACTTAATAATTGAAAGCTGAAATTAGGAACAGATATTATGTTGCATCAGCCAGAGTTTAATGAGATTATAGTATAAGTAATACCATATTACTGTGAAAGTGTGGGGTACTCTCAAGTGAAACACTATAATGTTATGTTCAGAAAATTTCTGTAAAGCAAAAGAAAAGATTGAAACACAATGTCAGACAAGTAATGAGGAAAAAGAAAAGGCAAAATGAAATGAAAAATACTAAAGTACAGTGAGAGGAAGATTGTAAGGAAGAAATGGAGAGACAGTATGAGAATGTTGTGGAGAAAGAAGATGGAAAATAAATAAATAAAGGCAGACTGACTGCAATTTAATTTAAGTAGATAATTAAGTTTTTTTACATTTTTTGTTAAGTTTTTAATATATTTCTGGTACTGGTTTTTAATAATTTTATCTTACAGTGATAATATAAGTTAATGTGTTTAGTGTAATGATTATTTTGTTAAAATAAGTATACAAAATGGAAGAGAAAGAAGGGTTAGTGTATGTACAAAATAAATGTGATGAATTATTATAGTTCTTCTTTTAGCCTTGGGATAGGCAACAGGTTTAGGATTAGTGACATGTTTCAGATTTGCTGGCCAGGACATGGTTATTTTATTAAAAAAATTACTAGTATAAAACAAAGAGTTTACGTTTTTTGTTTTTTAAAAAAGAGATATATACATGTTAGTGTATTAATGTATGATAATAGTAGTTAAAAGAAAATCAGAGGTAAAGGGGAAAATACTGAGAAAAAAGTAGGTGAAGGGCTAGTTTGTTTCTATATGAACCATAATTGTTTTCTATAATGTACAGAATTGTTTATGACCATGTAATGTTGTGAGAGTAGTTTATGACCATGTAATGTTGTGAGAGTAGTTTATGACCATGTAATGTTGTGAGAGTAGTTTATGACCATGTAATGTTGTGAGAGTAGTTTATGGCCATGTAATGTTGTGAGAGTAGTTTATGACCATGTAATGTTGTGAGAGTAGTTTATGACCATGTAATGTTGTGAGAGTAGTTTATGACCATGTAATGTTGTGAGAGTAGTTTATGACCATGTAATGTTGTGTGAGTAGTTTATGACCATGTAATGTTGTGAGAGTAGTTTATGACCATGTAATGTTGTGAGAGTAGTTTATGACCATGTAATGTTGTGAGAGTAGTTTATGGCCATGTAATGTTGTGAGAGTAGTTTATGACCATGTAATGTTGTGAGAGTAGTTTATGACCATGTAATGTTGTGAGAGTAGTTTATGGCCATGTAATGTTGTGAGAGTAGTTTATGACCATGTAATGTTGTGAGAGTAGTTTATGACCATGTAATGTTGTGAGAGTAGTTTATGGCCATGTAATGTTGTGAGAGTAGTTTATGACCATGTAATGTTGTGAGAGTAGTTTATGGCCATGTAATGTTGTGAGAGTAGTTTATGACCATGTAATGTTGTGAGAGTAGTTTATGACCATGTAATGTTGTGAGAGTAGTTTATGACCATGTAATGTTGTGAGAGTAGTTTATGACCATGTAATGTTGTGTGAGTAGTTTATGACCATGTAATGTTGTGAGAGTAGTTTATGACCATGTAATGTTGTGAGAGTAGTTTATGACCATGTAATGTTGTGAGAGTAGTTTATGGCCATGTAATGTTGTGAGAGTAGTTTATGACCATGTAATGTTGTGAGAGTAGTTTAGTCGTAAGTAAAGTAAGGTACGAGTTTTCAAAACTTAAGAAAAAAATATAGATTTGATTTTAAAATTCTTTAAGATCATGTTATCAGAAACATTTTTTTTTAATAACAGTGTTGTGTTATGTATTTGTGCAGCACTAAAGGGATTGTAACTTATGGTAAACTCGTTGTAATTTTCAATTTTTTTTTTTTTTTTTTTGCAAATCTTTAAGTAAATACAAAAGTGTGATGTGGTGCTCACTGCCCTGCTCGGGAGGCAGGCCAATGGTGCTCGCTGTGCATCAGCCACGCACGGCCGTACGCATTGTGCATGGTTCACTGTGCCGTTCATACAGGAACGGGTCCTGCGACCCGTTTAGTGATCCAAATGACCCACTTGCCAAGATAGATCTAGTGTGTCTCTGATTTAATCGGATGAGTGTTGTGATCCCCTGAAAGCAGAGCCTAAAGTAAATACAAAGTATTGTTATCTCCTGGTTACTTCCCCTCAGTGCTCTGTAATTAAAAAGTGCCCGGCCGCATGGTTAACATAGTGAAACAGACCTACATTTCAAGACACTCTAAATGCAATACATCATTTTTGAGAGTTAATGCTATGTTTCTTTTATTTTTAAAGGGCGTAATTATGTTTTCAGTTTTCTTTAACATAAACAGTAAATTGATCTTGGTAATTCTGGTAGCCGCCTTGCCAAGCGCCCAAACTTAAATTCCTTCAGCTTTCACTAAATTAATGTTTTAATTTACTGAAGTGTTTTTGAAGGGTCTCTTGTATGTAAAATGCCTCGTGTAATTTTTATATGATTTTACAATTATTTTGCAAGCCTTTTGAGGCTTTTCCAAGCAATCATAATTTTCCCCAACACGCATAGCAACAAGACACTGAACAATTAAAGAAATAAAAATGTGTCATAGTTAATACCTTAATCCTCTGTTTTGCTATGTTGTATTCAGTTTTATATGTACGTGTTTGTAAGATATGTGAACTTGCTTTTTCCCCTCATGGAGCTGGCGGCAGATCTCCACTTGGTAACGGGATCTGAACGCCAACCTCCTAAGTCTAGTTTGGTGGACCTAGGAGAGTGTACGCGTTCCGCGCTGCCTTTGTCTGATCATTAAGTACAATAGTTAGGGAATTTTATACCGCAACATTTAATTTCTTCTTTTCTTCCCCATGCTGCACTCTCATCTCCGTAGACTTGCAGCCCTGAAGATTTTATCACCTTAAACTGTTCATGCGCTAACAAATGATTTTCGCAGTGTCGGCTGATTGTGGGCCTTTTATGCCATGTCCGCTTCATTCAAGGGATTTTGTGTAGTTGATGGTCTGTATGTTTCTGTTTCAATCAATGTATGTAATTGCAGTGTCTCTCACCTTAATTCATTTTAACATTAATTTTCTTCGGGTTCTGGCCCACTCCAGAGTGTTAAGTCCACCATGTGCTCATTTATGTATTGTAATGGCATTAGTGACTTTTTATGTACTTTATTCGTAGACTTGAGCTGCGAGAGAGATACGCCACATGGCTGTCGACCAACTACCGCCCTGAGAGCCAGAGTCCACGTGTTCACCCGTGATTTAGATTAGCTGGTACCCTCCCGGAACTTTCAACTTTTCTATGATAACTAGCCATGCATCTAGGTTTCTCTCAAACCAGACAGCCCTTGTCTCTTGCGAGCTGCCAACCCACATTAAGTGATAATATTGAAACTGTATTAACAGTAGTATTAATTGTAAATGGAAGAATTTTATTGTGTAAACAAGGGTGATATGTGTTTTTCATAAATTTTTGTTTTGTTTGTTGTGTATAACTTTGGAATTAGTTCTTGTACTTCAAGCAGAGTACCAAACAGTAACAATGAATATTAAAAAATGTTGTGTGTTTGAGATGTTGAAAAGTTTATTTGCAGTTTGTTTAAAAAATATAATTAATCTTGAAAAGTTCGGTGTTTGTAAAAAATAATGTACAAATCTCAGAATGTATTTTTTTTTTTAAGAAATGATAGTTTAGAAGTAATTGAAAATTACTTAAATTTAACACTGTATGTTAAATCGAAAGTTATAATTAACATAAATATTTTTTCTGTTTTTTTTTTTTTCTTTTCTCATTGGTGACAAATAATAAAGGTTAGGGTATCGTAGCATGTTGTATGTGAATAATGTGATGGTGTTTGCCAACACACACAGGACGAGGTCCTTGTCTCAACTGCTGCCTGAATGTAGGTGTTTTAAGTTGGAAAACAGCTAAGAGCCCCCCCAATGATGTCAAAAAAAGGTATTTGGGTTGGTTCCAGTGAAAAGGTTTGGAAATATTTGTTGCCATGCATTTATTACAATTTTTTTCCCCAATATCACATTGAAAAGACTTATATAAAAAACATATTTTTCCCACTCATTACATTTGGTATGAAAAGTAAGTATTAAAAATAATTCTGTTTAAAACTTCCCCCAAAATTTACATTTTACAAAATTACATCTCTTTCCAGTTATATGCAGGTTACATATAATTATTTTGCTTTAAACCACACTTAACTAAAATGGCAGGACCCCCCCCCTTTTAAAATGTTGATGGAACAGCAGTTCCTGCCCAAGTGAAATCCCTATGCTGTCTCCCTGAATCTGGGCGAGACACCTGTATTTATATTTTATTTGAAATCATCTAGAACATTACAAAATGAACTTCACTCCGTCTATATCCAGAAGTCCCGGAAGGCACCCTGACGCCACGTGGTCAAGGTGACGTACGAGGGAGGAGAAGGCAGTCATAGATTTTGTGGGTGGGAGCAGCCCCACGGCACCCACACTTGCAGACCAACAGGCCCGCCCAGCGGACGTGAGGCGTGGAGCTCGTCAAACCCACCCCCATCGCAGCGAAGGTAAGCCGTCCCAAATGGCTAACATTTTCTCAACTTCATATGGCACCGTCGGTTTAACTTTCATTTGATGTGCAGGGATAGCCGTCACATCCCTCCTCCCCTGAAGAAAGACCCACGAAGTTGGTGTCGAACACGTGTCCAGAACATAAGGTGTAGGCTGGCCAGGCCCTTACTCCAGGCTCCTTTGCGCATAGGACATGGGTCACGTTGTTAGCAGCAACCATAAAACAGACAAGCACCAGGGCTCGCTCGACGAAGACAGAACAAATCATAACTCTTTTTCTAATTTAACTTTGGGTAGGCATGCTTAAATTTTGAACAATTTTTCCATTTTCATATCAAATCTCTAATACTTCACCCATTATATATACACAGGCATACCCTTTAAATATTTATGACATAATACTTTACTCATTATATACAGGTATACCTTTAAATATTTATGACTACATATTTGTACATTTTTACTTATGTACTCATTTAACTTTTCATATTTGTACATGTTTTAACTACGTATATTTAACTTTTGAGTTATACTTGCATACAAAATGATAATACTCTCTCTCTCTTTTAAATTTTCCATCGAACACACTGGAAAACTAAAATATCTTTATAAAAATACAATAGTGTTAGAATCTTAGGATGCTTAGTAAAACAGTTTTACATCCTTTAATGAAGACAGTATGGATCTCACAAAGGGAAGGGTGGCGGACAGCCCTTCTATGTTGTGGGTACGTGACATCTTTTACATTGGGAGATATGATCCTTTTCATATTTGTTTGGAGAAGGTGCATCTTCAATCAGTATTGTCATAGGCGAAAGGATCCTCACTATCTGAAACTGCCCTCGCTATTTCGCTGCCAACTTAGCACTAAAATAATCAATTTTTGAACTGAGGTGGTGAGCCTCGACTAAAATTAAATCACCAGGTTTTAAGGTTATATCTTTTTAAGGTACGTTACTTTTCTGTTCCATTTTCTGGTGATACACAATTAAATTGCATGTCATATCCGCCCATATTTCTTCCAGTTTTTTATTATTCATGTTTTCCATACAAATACAGTGGAGCGATCACACATTTATTAAAGGGTGCATCAATCTCCGCCCCAAAAACACTTTAGCTGTTGCATACTTGTGTGCACTATGAATCAAATTATTGAAACGCGAAAACAAGAGGTATGATACGTCATCCCAGTAACGTTGTGTATCTGACTGAAAACTGCATGAGGCAATCTTAATGTTACAATTAACATGTTTTACTAAATTGGCCTGTGGATAGTAAGGGACAGTTTGGACCATTTTTACTCCACATATAAAATTCAAAACTCTGAATTATTACTACAAATAATACATAGCCTTATCAGTTGCTACATATTCAGGTGCACCAAAAACACTATACAACCGTTACATTACAACTTTACAGATTTCAACTGCCTTTATGGTGCATAACGGGAAACATAGACAAAATTTGCTGAAACCATCTATTATTACAAGGACATAGACATAACCTGATGTACTCCGGGGCAACAAACCCATTATGTCTAAATACTCATGTTCCCAAGGATACGTGGCTACCGTACCCCATTTAGCATGTTGGCATGCGTCACAACCCTTTACCCAGTTTTCAAGGTCAGTGCGAACTCCCGGCCACGTAAAAATTTCTAACATGCGACAGATTATTTTATCACGCCCTACGTGTCCTCCGTGATATGATTCATGGTAATATTTAAACACCATTGCCCTCAAATTTTCAGGTACAAAAACTCTGAATTTTCGTCGTCTCGTCTATTCACCAAAAAAACATTTATGAAAAATATACGGCAAAGAGTTCCATTCTTAATTTCGGACAAAATCTTCTTACTTTCTTGATCAGCATTTTGGTTCTTTAATGTCAGTAAACACGCTTGGGAATTTTTGTAAGGTATTCAATTCTTAAACATCTGTGTTTCCTACTGCTGTCCTTGACAGCTGACTATCGACGTTCACTACACTCTCTACAGATGCCCCATTTTTCACCTGCTCTTCGCCTTGCTCAAACTCTTTGGTGCAATACATGCGTGACAACATGTCTGCTACACAATTATAGACCATGCGAATGTGTTCCACATTAAATTTGAAACGGGCCAATCTTACCAGCCAACGTGCCAACGTGCCTGCAGGCTTTTGCGATTCTAATAACCAGCTGAGTGCTTGATTGTCCATGTTCAACATGATTGTTATGTGATCTAAATAATGTGCAAACTTTTCCATAGCCCAAATACAACTTAAGCATTCTTTTTTGTTAATAGTAAATTTACGTTCTGCTTGAGTCAATAATTTACTGGCGTATGCTATCGGTACAAAATGACCAGCAATCTTTCGATTTAAACATGCTCCTATTGCTACAGAACTGGCATCGCAGAGCAAAACAAACTCTTCAGAAAAATTTGGTAAATGCAGGACGGGAGGATTTGCTAACATATCTTTGAAAAGCATTTTCCTGGTCATCGTGCCATTGAAACTGCACGTGTTTTCTTTTCAATTTATTTAACGGCTCTGCAAGATCGAAAAAATTTGGAATAAACTTAATATAAAATGCTACCACACCTAAAAATCTTTTCACTCCTCATACATTTTTAGGCTATGGGAAATTTACGACTGATTTCACATTTTCCTGTTCTGTTCGCAAACTTCCTTCGGAAATTATGAATTCCAAATATCACACATGTTGTTATGCCCAATTTATCTTTACTGGATTTACCATTAGCCCGGCGTTACACAATGCGTTTAATACTACTTGCACGTGTTGAAGATGTTCCTCTATTGTATTACTGTATATGTGCACGTGATCTATGTACGTGAATACAAACTCATATAGATATCATCCTTATACGTGAGTTAACACTCTGGACATACTCTGGGGTCCGGAATTTACTCCCATCGGTAAACGTGTCCACTGGTACAAACCCCACTGTGTACAAAACTCTAATGGTGCCCTATTATTGGGATGTAGCTCACACTGTAAGAATGCTGAATTTAAATCCAAAACAGTGAAATACTTTGCCTTGTGTAAGTGTTATAATACTGTTTCCACAACGGGTACCGGATAGGAATCCACATACAATTTTTTATTTATTTTTCGATAATTGTAGATAATTCTAAGCTCTCCCAGCGTTTTCTTCGGAATTAGAAAAGACGGACTTGTGGAATTTTCTACAATTCCTTGTTCTTGCAGTTCTGTGATTAAATTTTTAAATACTTTAATATTGCGTGCTGAACCACAATATGGCACGCACACTATGGGCTCATTATCTTTCAGTTTTAATTCTACTGGAATCTCTTTACAATGCCCTAGCTTTGACGTATGCACATATTTATATTCAATTTTAAGCTGTTCTTACGCTTTCACTACCTCTTCAGAATGCTGAAGCAACTGAATTTTACGGAAATGAGGTTTTACTTGCAAATTTACTACTGAACCGTAATTCCTTCTTTGCTACGTCAACGCATGCACGCGTAGTATCCAAAAAATTGATTCCTAAAATCATGTTGTGTGACAGATGTTCAAAAACGCGGAATGCTACTTTCCCAAAAAATTATCTATTTTCACTTTCATCACCGTTATTATGTTTGACGTTATCAAACCTTCGTCGGCTGAGCTAAGGAAAATACCACTGACTCTCTCCGTTTTAACAGCACAGTTCCAAGCAGCGCGTCCCGCATGATTTTATTAAAAGTCTCTTGCCTTATGAGTGTCGCTGAATCACCCGAGTCAACCAAACCTGACATTGTTAAGTTTGTAATCACAAGCTGCGCGTACAGTAGACCATTTTTGTTACATAGATTTGTGTTTGCGATGCCGCCTATTCCTAAAGGTTTTCCCTTTAACAGACAATTAAATTTAAAATGCCCAAGATTACCGCATCTGAAACAAATAATATCTTTTACAGTTTTACGACCTTCAGACTTAGCAACACTCTTTCTGAATTTACTTTTATGTCTGATTGGCCTCCGTTTTCAAACGGCTTTTCTTTCCCGTTACTATCTGATTACTTATAGAAACATTTATCCTTCGAATGATTATTTCTAAAACAAATTTTACGTTTTTGTTTTACCTTTTCCTGCATGGAATTTCCTTCGTCTTTTTGCGTTTTATGAAAGCATTTAGCCGTCGGATGATTGGTACCAGAACAGAGTTGGCATTGCAGTTTAGGGGTTAGCACTTTAGGCTCTCTTTACTTACAACCACCAATCGTTAATTCCAGTTGTATTACTAAAACTAATAATTCATTTAACATTTTCAGCTTTGAAGCAAATGTGAAATATTTACTATTTTCCAGCAACAGATTAAAAAACAGTATTTCCACCAAATCCGCTTCCACACATAGAAAACGTAACACTTCTACACGTCTAATAAGCTCACTGACAAACTGCTGCATTGACTCATTTGGACTTTGAAATCTTTCCAGTATTTTCATATGTTGGTCCACGATAGCAACTGATGAACCCATCTGTCTCAACATTGCCTGACTAAACTCACTAAATGGCACATGGTCATTTATCGCCTGCCCCACTACATTTTGCAAAGGCTCTTGCACTTTGAACAATTTAGCGACATACAAAAGCACGATCTCACAAATATTTAAATATGCGATTCTAACCATTTCCACTAATTGATTTACTACCAATTTTAAATTCAGGCTGCTTACTGGCTCAATACTATCAACCAAATGAGGTGGCAAATATTTTGTATTTTTAAAGGCGCTGACTGCGTCGGACTCACCCGCTTGTTGAGCAGCTACAACACCTTTCCTGACTAGCTCCCTCATATGTTGTCTGTCGAGGGTACTCATCCCATCATCTGGATTGAAGGACACCCCTGCTTTTCTGGAGAGACTTTCGTGAGGTGCTGGATCCACGATGTACAGATTCCTAGAGAAGTAATTTTATGGACGAGTTGATGCACCACTACTAAACAAAGTCACTCTCACGACCACTGGAACAAACCCGAGGGAGTTTTTAAAATTTCATAACTTCACAAAATTCCTAACTTTATGTTACCTTTTAACTTCTCTGCATTGAGGGGGCAGAGTGGTGCAGATTTCTCTATCCTGTATGTGACGGTGTTGCCAACACATACAGGACGATGTCCTTTTCTCAACTGCTTCCTGAATGTTGGTGTTTTAAGTTGGAAAACAGCCGAGAGCCCCCAATGAAAAGTGTCGATGTCTTGCAGTATCCCAGTAGATGTCTTGTCTTCAGTCTTCTTTATGAAATTAATATTTTTTTATGTTATGTAATTGAATTTGTTATTGAATTTTAAACCTAAGTTGTTTGTAAGGAACAAGATCACACTAGTATACAGAGTCGCAGTGTACAAAGTGGGTTTCAATTTTGGGAAATGTTTCTTCAAAATTGCTTCCAAATTGAGGCGGATAATATAATGTTACAGGTTATGTATTTGTTGTAATAATTTTTAGTCACAATTTTGGTTAAATTTCTTTTTCTTTAGCATGTGAGTGTAGTATTTTATTTTCTTTGATGCCATGTGGAGCAGGAATGTCTTCTCAGGGTGAGTAGTTGGAGCCATATTCGAGTGGTTATCTGTAGTGTGTTTGCCATTTCTGATGTCGTAGTCAGGTTACATAACGTTCAGAGATAAATATTTTTTTTCCAGACTTTGTTTGCAATTTTCCTTTCGAAAGCGGTTTTAGTTGTAGAAGTTAGCTGCAATGTAGTTCATTTTGGCAAATAGTAGAGTACAAAGGATTTCCATATTTGGAAGTAGGAGTGGGGGTTGACACGGCGCTCGGAAGAGACCTTGACACAGTTCGATAGGAAGTAGGAGAGAGGATAGCCACACGCTGAGCTGAGAGCCCTGGGTCCGTGAGCAAATTATCAACAGACGTTGAAGAAGTGACATTGAGACATTGAGGTAAACAAACATCACCCACACTCACAAGCGCCTGCGACCGAATCTTCTGTCATCAAATGTAATTTCAAATACTTTCAGAATACAAACTCTCTCCTTACAAAATTCTTTCTGCGGTTGTGGGAGGTCGTTACGACATCAGGGGAGAAAGTTTTATCCCCTCCTGCCTTTGTAAATTTTCCATGCCATGCTTGCTTTGGAGTGAAGTATTTATTAATTGAGCTATTGCAACGATGTTTGGTTTCGTGCTGTCTCCTTGAAATTTGTGTGATTTTACAATTCTGTAAAGCGGTAAACTTTTTATGTGGAATTCAAAAAAAATAAAAAGGACGTACTGCAGAACTGTGAAAACCCTCGTGCTTGTGTGGAACATGTGTGAGATTCACCAGAAGTGAACATGTTCTGTGCCATTTCTCGTGAATGTACATGTTAAAAGAAAATTATTAAATTGCATATACTAAATAACGTGAAATATTGCTATGGTTCCAGTAAGTTATATTTGTTTTATACTGGTGTCACTGATTTCTTTTTCTTTAAGGTATCAAACTTTTAATGTTGTAACTATCAGATGCCTGATATAACTTTTGATTTTCATTAATTAAATATTAATTGCATTGTTTCACTACCTCAATATGCTATCGGAGTTTTGGTTTGTATTCTGAATAAGTACGAAATAAACATTTCAGTCTGTTTTTTGCTGTGTATTGGTAATTATGTTGTGTACTAGAAATATTGGCAGTGATCGCGGGTGTGTATTTTTAGAAGTGCACAATAGCATTAATAATGAAATATTGGCAGTGATCGCGGGTGTGTATTTTTAGAAGTGCACAATAGCATTAATAATGAAATATCAGGGGATCGAAAAACTGCTAGGTGCCGAAAACTAGTGCATCTGAAAATTTGCTACAAGAAACTTGCTTCACATATCGAAGGTGCGTATGAATTTTGTGTTTGATGATATTATAAAACTAATGTCATTAGCTAACAGCACAACCGTGGCAGAGAAAACTGCACATGATGCAAACATGAGAGTATGCTACAAGGTCGATCGAGCTGCAAGTCAGGGAGTCGAGAGCACTGGCATTGCTAGTAACATGTGAATCTGCTAGATGTATATGCATTAAATTACACTCTGTATTTGAACAACAAACAAAGAAAGTTGCCCATACTGTGCGGGCTGAATTATTTGGCTTTAATATAAATCCAACTGCTGATATGGTGACTCACTGATTCACATAGCCAAATTGGACGTACTTGTTTTATGAATGCTATATTTAAATGTAAAACCAGAAGTCATCATTAATGGTAAAGTTACCAATATCTGAAGAGAGAAAAGTTGATGGCACGAGGAGTTTGTAGCATTGATGTCAGCCAAACACAAAACTCAAAGTAAGAGCGAGACTGACATCATCAGTATTGGTCACAGTAAACAATCAAAGAAGACTGGAGTTGTAATGGCTAAAAAAAGCAAGGATAAGAAAAACAATTTCACTTGTTATGGTTGTGGAGGAAAAGGCCATATCCAACGAAACTGTTCGGAAAAAAAGATGGAACAGAATAGTAGTAGGGCGAATGGTCACAGCAATGATCAGACTTTTGTAAGTGAGGTTATGAATGCTCAACTTGATGCAGATGCATGGATTGTTAATTCTGGTACGACTGACCATAGGACCATCATAATTGTGAATGCTTCTCATCACCTGTCAGAATAAAAATTGGCAATGATTCTACAGTAGAAGCGCATGGTAAAGGAGCAACAATTAGCTTCAAGTCACTAGTAGAAGGTAAATGGTGGCCATGCTACATGGAAAATGCTCTGTATGTTCTGAATGTGTGTAGAATTTTTTCCTGAAAAATCTGCTCCATACAAGGATATGAAATATAATTCATCTAGAACCAAGTGTGAATTTATAAAGATGGTGTTGTCAGGGCTTGAGCCCTTCGCATAGGCAAAATGTTTAGAATGGATATTAATTTAAGGAAACCAGAAAACTCATGTGAAAGCAAAGCAAATTTTACAGTATGGGACACCTGCACATATGTCACGAGCATCTGGCTCATCAAAACAAACGCCATGTACAGAAAATTCCTAAACAATGAGGAATTACAGTTACAGTAGATATATGTTATGGTGCATGTGTTGAGGGAAAGCAGCATAGAAACATGTTTCAGTAGCGTCAACAGTGTGCTCAAGAACTCAGTGAAATTATTCATGCTGATCTATGTGGATCAATTAAGTGAGTCATTGTGTGGAGCAAAACACTTTATGTGCTTCACATGTGATTACTTGCAATGTTGTATGTTTTATTTTATCAAAAAAAATCTGAGACTGTGATAAAAATTACTCAAATGTAAAAAATAGTTGAGAATCACAGTGGAAATGCAGTAAAAACATTTCACTGTTATAGTGGAAAGTAGTTTGATAATAAAAATAAAGTATGTAGAAACTTATGAATTGTATGTGAAGCTAGCTATTACAAATCCCTACATGCCAGAACAGAATGACTGTGCTGAATGTACAAACAGGACAGTGGTCAAACTTACTCAAAAAATAATTTTGGCGGAAAATTTGCTGAAATTTCTGTGGGCTCAAGCAGTAAACACTGCTGTCTACGTTTTTAACTGCACTGGACCAAGCAGTATTGAAGGATAGACTCCTACAAATTGTTCACTGGGAAGACTGCCCAACTTGATAAACTCCATGTATTGGGCACATATTGGTATTTGCGTGTACGTGCAGAAAAGCGGAAGAAATGGGATGCAAGGTGTTTTTAGTTGGATATTCAGAGTATGTTGTTGGTCACCGCATCTGGATGAAAACTTAAGACCGTGTAATTAGAAGCAAAAATGTATTTGAATCAGAGACAGTCGGTGGAATATTGGCACTGTTTCCGGAAAACGTAAGTGAATATTCAGACACTGAAGAAATTAAGCCTGTTACTAATTCACTGACGAAAGCTACAAATGATTTGGCAAAAATACAACAGCGGGATTGAGCAACAATAAAACATTCTGAGTGACTGATTACACTAGCTGAAGTGGAGCAGCCAAGAAATTATTCTGAGGCAACAAAGTCTGCAGAACAGCAATGGAAGAAGAATTGAGGCCACTAGCAGAAAATGTAACGTGGAGTTTAGTCGAACCACCACCAGGTGACAAGAGAATCACAAATTTCTGGGTGTATCATGTAAAAAGAAAGGCTATTGGGGAGATATATTGATACAAGGTACAACTGGTTGTCGGAGGCTACAGTCAACTAAAAGTGTATTGACTATATATAAAACACGTAGTCCTGCTATCCGGTTCAATATAATCCGAACAGTACTAAGTGTTGCAGGTAACAAGCAACTTGATGTGAACACGGCTTTTTTTGAACAGAACTATTGAAGAAGAGATATACGGGGAGCAGCCAGAGGGATTTAACGATGGAACAAATTTTGTCTGCAAACATCAGAAGAGCTTGTATGGCCTGAAACAATTGCCTATGTGTTGGAAGAAACAATTCAAAGAAGTACTGTTCAACTACTTCAGGATGTGTGAAAGTTATGCAGATCCATGCTTAAGCGACCATGTAGAAGGTTGTAGAAGCCTATTGATGGTGCTGTGTATTGATAACGGATTGGTTTTTGCCACTAGTTTGTCCGACATTAATGAGTTTCTGTGCACGTTGAAGGCAGAGTTCATGATAAAAGTTGAGCCGGTTGGATGTTTCTTGAATATTCTGATTGAACCCAAGAATGATGGTTCAATTTTCAATTCACAGAAAGCATATGTACAGAGCATACGTCATAAGTTCAACATGCATGATGCCAATCCTGTTTCAACACCTTTGGAGAAATGTGTGCCGACAGGAGGGCATCGGACATAAACCCGATATTGCACCAAATAGAGAGGAGATAGGTTGTATGATGTATTTGGCAGTTTTTACACAAACAGATATTGCTTTTGCTGTGACTTGTGTATCGCAATTTCTTGAAAAACCTGAAGAAATGCAGTGGAAAATGGTGAAACTTGTTATGAAATATTTGATAGGTATAACTACCATGGCCATCCAGTACAAATTTGCTGAAAAAAAATTGGTGAACTTGAAGCATACTGACTATGTTGGCGATGCCATCGCCCGACGCTCGGTGAGTGGAAGTTCTGCAGCGGAGCAATCACCTGGGCAAGCAGGTGATAGCAGTTTTGTCATCGTCAGCAACTGTAGACGAGTACATTGCAGCCAGCAAGGCGGCAAAATATGCTGTTTGGCTGAATTGATTGTTTGGTGAAGTTACACCACTTAAATCTTAACCAGTTCTTTTAATGGATAATGCAAGTGCCACAAAATCGGCCAGAAATCCTGAATTTCATAAGTGTTCAAAGCACATCGACATGCTTTTCATTTTATACGTGAACTAATTCAGGAAGGTAAATTACTGATTAAACATGTACCAAGCCAAAATCAAGTAACTGACATTTTTACTCAACCTGCTCCATGTGTACAACTTGAATTGTTGCATGGTATGCTTGGTATAAAATAATTGAATATGGTATGCTTGGTATAAAATAATTGAATATGGTATGCTTGGTATAAAATAATTGAATATGGTATGCTTGGTATAAAATAATTGAATAAGTTGGGAGCAAATTAAGTACAAAGACTAAATTCAGTGGTTGGCACCCATGTTAGAGACAGTAGTAATTATCATGGTGCTATATATGTAGATCCTTTCTATGATTAGTAACCCAGATATTGAAATAAAGATATAACATGGTGCAGTCGACGGGATTAGTTCGTCGGGAAAGATAAGATTTACTCTGCGGTAAAAGTGTGATAGGTACTAACGTCGAAGTTGTGAAACTGCGGGGAAAGTGATCTTTGATCGTTGTTGTTCACAATGGCTATGGTGGAGGTGTTAAGTTGCCACCTGACCTGGATTTATAAAGCAAAAATGCTTATGCGGACGGAAAGAGTTCAGGTGAACTGGCCATCCCATAGGGCAATCTAAGATATCGATAGATGCCAAATGAGCTGGAGAAGCAACATTTGAGGGATGATTCTTCTCCTAACAGGATTTGATGGAAACCTTCCCTTAAGTCAAAAACAGAAAAATAATTTTTCCCTGCTAACTTTTCACTGATGTCACTTAATTTGGGAACCATACGATACTGTCATTTTACATGTTTGTTTAAATCAGTAGGGTCGAGACACATTCTGAGTTTACCATTAGGCTACTCAATAATGACAAGGTTACTGATCCACGCTCGTGCATCATATGTTTGACCCTAAAAAGGAAATTACCCTGCAGTGTAATACATCACAACATGGTGTCAAGTGCTGTTTGCTACAGAAATCCAGTACAGAGGCAAGCAGCATGCAGATGGAGATAACAGCCTCACGCTGCCTCACAGACAGTGAAAAGAACCACTCCCAAACTGAAAAATAACTGCTGGCTATATATTTTGCAACATCAAAGTTTCGCGACTTTATCTATGGTCGTGCAGTGAATATTCAAACTGACCGCAAACCTTTGGTAGCAGTAATGGAAAAAAAAAAACATAGGGAAAATAGGGTCTCCTAGACTTCAATGCCTGAGACTCAAACTTCTTAAATATACCCATATGTGTACTTTACACCTGACAGATGGGATGTCGTGTATACCCCTTCCTGAAACTGAGAAAGATCATGATATTGTGGAAACCATACACTCTCTTAGTGCACATTTACCAATGAGTGATGCAATAAAACAGATATTTCAGAAAGAAACCAGTCGAAACCCTATCCTTTCCGGTGTATCTAATATGCATCAAGGTGATTGGCCAGCTGCCAGCAAGTTTCCACCAGAATGTCAGGCATAATGACAAGGTCCTAGATAGTCTTCATGTTGAAGACAAGATGGTGTTCCTAGGGAGCAAAATTGTAGTGCCTACTGCACTGCAGCCGTATGTTTTAAATATAGCACATGAAGGGCATGGCGGTGTTGAGAAAACAAAATCTAGAGCAAGGCATCTGTTTTATTGGCATCTAATGTCAACTGACATTGAACAATATGTCTCAAGATGCTGGACTTGCGAGAAATTCCAACGGGCAAATGGGAGGGAGCCACTCATACCTCATACCATTCCTAGATTACCATATCTTAAAGAAGGAGCTGACATCCTTGAAGAGGCTGGGAATGCCTATTTAGTCCTGATTGATTGATATTCACACTTGATAGACATAAGACCACTAAATGCAAAATCCTCTGCTTGTGTCATAAACACTATGCAGGATGTCTTCAACATCCATGGATTCCCTAAATAACTTATCGCGGACAACATACCATTCAAATCATATGAATTCCAACAGTATTACAGTAAATATGGAGTTGCACTGTGTACGTGCTGTCCCCATTACCACAGAAGTAATGGCTTGGCTAAAAAAAGCTCTGGGAATCAGCAAAATGATTGTACATAAAATTAACTCGGAGGAGGGTGCTGACCACAGAAATTTACTAATAGCACTCCCATAACAGGACTTCAAGCATCTCCGGCACAAATTTACTAATAGCACTCCCATAACAGGACTTCAAGCATCTCCGGCACAAATTTACTAATAGCACTCCCATAACAGGACTTCAAGCATCTCCGGCACAAATTTACTAATAGCACTCCCATAACAGGACTTCAAGCATCTCCGGCACAAATTTACTAATAGCACTCCCATAACAGGACTTCAAGCATCTCCGGCACAAATTTACTAATAGCACTCCCATAACAGGACTTCAAGCATCTCCGGCACAAATTTTATTCAGTCGATGCATCAGAGCTAAAATGCCCATAACCGCTACTATGATGCAACCTGTAATCCAGGAGGGGGTCCAAGACACCTTGAAAACCAGGCAAGATAAGTTCTAACACTTCCATAACAAGTCTGCCACGAAGACTGAAGCTCAATTTCAGGTTGGTGACAGGATAGTCACCAAAATAGGTAATGAGAAGATGTGGGAACCAGGTGTAATCGTGGCAAAACACAGTGAACCAAGGTCCTATGGTGTGAGAAAAGACAGTGAGGGAGAGGTGATCTGACGTAATACAAGTCATCTACGACACTCACATTTTAAGGGAGGGAACTGGCCAGACAAGCATTGTACCATTCCAAGAGGAAACTGATGGTCCATCAGAATCTACAGTATCAAGCACACGAGGTAGTGTTGAATGTGCTAAGGATGCCTGTACAGACTCGGAGGACAAGGTGAATAGAAAATGTTGTGTAGATACAGACACAGAAGACTTCAATTTCAAAGGCTTTCCAGACTGTGGGATTACAGCTACCAATGTAGCTGCAGGTGGTGGAAGTAAAGGACATTATGTGACCAGAAGTGCTCGTAGAGTAAAAATGGAAAAATAGTATGAGCCAGTATAGGAGGGTAGGACGTACAGTGGAATAAGGAAGTGTTATAGGTGCAGTAGTTGGCATCCATGTTAGAGACAGCAGTAATGTCATCATGGTGCCTTATATATAAATCCTTTGTATGATTAACACAGACGTTGAAATAAACACATAACAAAATAACATTTTTTTTTGTTGCTCCTTGACATTTTATGCTGGCTGTTAATACTTTTTAAGGGAAGTGTTAAACAAAAAAAATGAAATTGCATAGACTAAAATACATGAAATATTGCTATGCTTCCAGTAAGTTAAATTTGTTTTATAATGGTGTCATTGATTTCATTTTCTTTATGGTATCAAACTTTTTAACGTTGTAGCTAACATATGCCTGATTTTCTATGAGGTATGGAGAGAGAGAAATGAAATTTAGAAAGATACTGAAAGAAAAATGAGCCAACACAAAATCTAACCTGCGAGGCCTCTACCACATGCTGTAACTTTATAACATGCGAGGCCTCTACCACATGCTGTAACTTTATAACCTGTGAGGCCTCTACCACATGCTGTAACTTTATAACATGCAAGGCCTCTACCACACGCTGTAACTTTATAACCTGTGAGGCCTCTACCACATGCTGTAACTTTATAACATGCAAGGCCTCTACCACATGCTGTAACTTTATAACCTGTGAGGCCTCTACCACATGCTGTAACTTTATAACATGCGAGGCCTCTACCACATGCTGTAACTTTATAACCTGTGAGGCCTCTACCACATGCTGTAACTTTATAACATGCAAGGCCTCTACCACATGCTGTAACTTTATAACCTGTGAGGCCTCTGCCACATGCTGTAACTTTATAACCTGTGAGGCCTCTACCACATGCTGTAACTTTATAACCTGTGAGGCCTCTACCACATGCTGTAACTTTATAAACTTTGAGGCTTCTACCACATGCTGTAACTTTATAACCTGTGAGGCCTCTACCACATGCTGTAACTTTATAACCTGTGAGGCCTCTACCACATGCTGTAACTGTATAACATGCGAGGCCTCTACCACATGCTGTAACTTTATAACATGCGAGGCCTCTACCACATGCTGTAACTTTATAACATGCAAGGCCTCTACCACATGCTGTAACTTTATAACCTGCGAGGCCTCTACCACATGCTGTAACTTTATAACCTGTGAGGCCTCTACCACATGCTGTAACTTTATAGTCAGCAGGGCCAGCATGATACCTTGTACTTGAAATCAAAGGAAAATGCTCATTAACCCAAATACTAAAATAAAAAAGGGGAAAAGAAAAAAAGTATATTTGTGGAAAGGGGAGGAGGTTGGGGGGTTTAACACTTGTCAGCAAGAGCTACTAGCACCCCTTCATGGGTCTGACTGATGAAGAAGCAATGCATCGATGTGTTTCACTTGGTAATAAACTACTTTAAACCACCAATGACCTTGCACCAATCCCTCTAGTTGTGAGGGTTGAGAGAATTTACAGTAACTAAAAATAAACAAATTAAATACTCACATCATTAACCTCGGGGGAAGGTTATTTACATCTAGAGAGTAAAAGTAATATTAAAAAAAAAAAATGCTTTATTTATCCCAACAAATATATGTGTATGTAAAAGAAAACATTTATAAGTAATATCGAAAATAAAATAGCTTACAACATATGTACGAGTTAAATTTAAAATTTCCATTCATTTAACAGTTAAAATAGAAGGGTTTTGCAAGGGCAAACTGTAAATACAGTATTGTTTTTGTTATCACTTATGAAATCACAGATAAATTTAATGAGGTTAATTTGATTTTAATTAATCCACTGCAGAATTGATTCTAAATTTTGGTTATGAAACCACAATTAATAAATAAACAATCTAAAACAAGGAAATCCACTGGCCTAACCTGTTGTTCCATTGTGGAGGTTCACAACAACTCTAAAATGAATAATTGACAAAACACAAATTTATCTTTTGGGAGGAACCTGTCAAAAATGTATTGGAATTCATAACGTAGGCCTCTGTTTACATTTGTGCTGTAGTGCCACTCCAACTCCTCCCAGTACGAACACAAAGGACAGTCCACAACTCCTGCGACCTCGTCACTTACTTCACAACACCACGTGGTTGCTCCTGATGTCGTGGCCTTGACCAATGTCATGGCTGGCCAATCAGAGCCAATCACCCGCAGTGATCGATACTCGTCAGCTGGATGGCAAACGTCAGCTAAGCTCACAGCTGCGGCCCTGTATTTCAAACGAAGGAACAAAACAGTTCCTCCGAACTGCTAAAGGGTTACTTTAGTGAGCCCAGCTGTAGTCGCTTCAGTGGAAGTCTGGTTATGCCATTGGTGACGAAACTCTTCTTAATTAAAACAGCGCCTGCCTGACCTCAGTTCCTTAAGAGCCTCGACGGTCAAACAAAAAGCTTTTATTCATTAAAAAAAAAACTAAAAATCGGAAAAGTAACTGGTTCTTATTCCAATTCCTCCATAACTTAAACCACCTAACCATAAAATAAAAACGAGAACAAATGAAATCCTTGGCAAATTGAAAATCTGTGCTCAAACTAAAAAAAAAAACTGTTTTAAAGAAAAATTTCTTAAGGAGACACTAGACACTATCAGTTAACATGCAACTAAAATCTCGACATCTAGTTAAGCTCCAAATAGGTCCAAAACATAGCTCACCAATAAAACAAAACAACTTTTGAACCTGTCATCTCAAAATAAGTTTGAAATAAAATCATTAAATTATTTCTCACCACATTTCTTATTTAAGAAAGAAAAAAAAAACACTGGCCTCTGAACATAAAAAAAAGATCAAGTAATAAGGATGGCTTAACCCAACCAAAACAGCTTAATTCCCTAACCTAACCTCCAACGAAGGAAACGCCAATTGAAAATAATAAAGAAAATTTATTTAGTAGTACGCTAGTGCATCATAACAAAAATCAAAGGGATAGAAAACTTCCCTGATAACAAAATTTAAGGCTTCCGAACAAGAAAGGAGAAAGAACAATAAAAAATAACACTACTGGCACTGATCTTAACAAAAAACTAATTTAAATAGGAATTTTAAAAAAATTTCTTACCCCAAAAATTTACTTTGTAACATATATAATATAATCGATTTTCATTAAATAAACGTTAATAATATTTCTTGGCTACCTTAGTAATCCAGAATAGTAGCTTTTCTGAATAAAATGAAAAACTTGCCGGAAAATGGTATATATTTACTAGGGGCATCATGATATTCGCAATTCTTATACTACTGAATGCAATAGTTGGAAGGGCTTAGAAGATCAGGGAGATTATGGGGTGAAACATGAAAAATGTATGTTATTTGGGTTTCTTAATCATGTTAAATACCAGTAGACAGACCAGCTTACTTCACGATATGTGATTACAGGGAGAGAGTTTGCCGACACAAGATAGTGTGTTATAAAAAAGTATAATAAGTTATATCGCGCCGGTTCATCCACCCCTGCAATTCACCTATTGTATTTCCACGCATAAACTAGAGTATAAATTACGTTACTCACTCGTATAAGCAGAAAATATAGCTCAGGTCTACCATTTTAACACATTTTATCAGTTTTAACGGATTTTTGACTCAAGGGAAATCTGTGTAAAGTAATTCTAATATATACAACTGAGGTGTACAAAATAATTTCTTGTGATATTTTATATCTTGACTATGTCGTATACTTGAGCCACCATAACTTATATTCAAATAGCATGTAAAATCTCTCAAAAAAATTATTATGTGTAACAAAACTATATGGTACAAAGAAATGTAAACAAGTCTCGCCCAAAGCTCTCATAAACCACTGCATGTTTACCTCCATTTACCCAAATATATTACGTTCAGAACTGTGAAATTTTTATCTCGCAACGAATATCCATGTCCGTTATTAATGCATAAATCACGCATGTATCATCTACAAAACATTTCATTGTGTTTCACTTCAAAATAGTAATATGTTCATAAACGTAAAAAATAAGCAAACTAGAGGTGTGCGGGATCCTGATGGTCGAGAAATATCCCAAGAAAATTTTTCCATTTTCCCGTCGGGCGGGAATAATTTTTTCTAGAGAATGTAGGGTGGGATTTTTTACAGTTAAACATAAATTTGATGCAAACTGTGAAGTAGTAAACATATATCAAAAAGAAACATTTCAATATAACTCACAAATATACCTGAATAGCACATGAGAAAAGGTTAAGTCAATGTAGACTCACACACGTGCAAAAAGCTAAGTACATCACTTTGAAATATGAAGCCACCTGAATCTTTACATGTACCGCCGTTTAAATTAATTCAAATTAACGCCGATAAATAATTTGTTATATTTTCTCGTCAGTTAGACACATGTTACATAAGTTATAAAAATGCTTTACGTGTTTAAATGTAAATAAAAAAAATGCAAACACAAAGTTGCAGGGTCACCAACTTCTGTATTACCTATTGCAGCATACAAAATGGGGTGTTTTCCAGTTTACGCTTGCAAGCGTGATATCGCAAGTTGTTTAAAATTGAAGCAACTTAAAGCACATGAAAATGGCACCGCTCGTATTTTTGTTATGTTTGTGAACTCTTGCGACGTGCCAATGACGCATTATATGTCAGTCGTCAGTTATTTTTTTCATTCTTAACCTAAAATTTGCAGTCGTAGTTTAGCATTTCAGTTGCAACAAGTCAGTCAACTTGTCATTTTTGTATCCATGTTTGTCATCTGTCATACCTTTTTCCTTTGTAATACAAGCATTATCTTATATTGCCTTGTGCTTGTATCTTGAGTTCTATTGTGTCTGTAAACAGAAAATGTGTGGACAGAACACTGATGTGACACAGTACCTAGCCAGTGTTTTTACATGAAAACCAATGCTTCTTCAAATAAAATTATGTTGTATGAGTCACATTATGTATTTGTGTCATAGTAGATACATTGTTGATGTATTTTTAATTTAAGGTTATAATTAAATGTTTTAACTCCTGATATTCTTGATTAAATTATGTTATGATGTTGCAGTGGCAAACCCTAAATACTAATTGATTACTTTTGTAATTGAGTCAGCTAAAAAAATTCTCCTGTTTCTTCCCGTTTTCCCGAGTGTATTAATTTTTTCTGCCCAGTTTTTCCTGAAGGCCCATTTTGCTTTCCTGCACACCACTAAAACAAACATTTTTTTTATTTCATGTGCCAAAGATATTGAGCATGCATACAGCACTTTACTGTAAATGGCTACTACGTACATGCGATACTAGCATCCGCAGCAATGTGTGTCATTGTCACTGAAGTGTTTGTTTGATAGATTCTTGCAACGGATATTAATACTTAAGCCAAACATTTAGGACATATACCATTGTGTCAATAATGTGTGTCCAAAATATTTCACGTAATTTTTCCCTGGTGCAGGTATACAGCTATCTACATATTTCTGTTCCTGGCTGTATGATCACATGCAAAGGCGAAGATCATTATTGAAAAGAACTTTTGCAGCACAATGCTGTTTTTGTGCACCAATCAGAATTTGGTGACAGTGTTTTGCATTTGGCATTGATATCACAATTGAGGGTAAAATAGAATTATTGCAGATGTGGTCATTGTATAAACAAAAGTATAAGTGTGAGTGGAGAAATAATTACCATGGTTTGTACATTCCAAACCAAAGCAATTACATGAAATATGTAAACGTCCTTCTTATAAACTTTTTTTTTTTTCTGTAATTTGCCAAAAAAAATTTTATTCCAGGGATTTTATAGGATTTCACCTAATGATTCCAGGATTTTACAGTATTTTTATATACAAGAACCAGGATATCCGCTTCAGGGCTGTTAGAAGCCCTAATGTAGCTTCTTTGTGATCTGTTGCTTTAACACAAGCATAGGACACATTAACGTCTATTCAATCTGTGTAAACTCCACAAGCACTCGTATTTCCGCACAGTAATTAAATTATAACATTTCACATGTAAACAATTGCAGGGAGACATGAGTAATAGCACTTGTAAATCACAAATTGTCACACTGTCAAATTCACTAGTTTTCTGAACTTCTGGGTACTACCAGCTTACAACTGTGACCTGAAATAGGTAAAAATTGAACAGAAATACCAAAATTGTTGCGCATTTATTTCTTGTCTCTGTACATTGTTGTTGAACAAACGTATTGTGGCAATACACATAAACTACAAGTAAACAACACTTGAGAACGTTTTGTGTACGATATACTGAATATATATTTTCTACTACTTTATATTGTGTAGTACAATCATCTGTTGAATATCAAAAAGGTAAGTCTTGAAAAAGTCAATTGAATCAAATGATATTCCGACACTTCTTGGTTACTGTGGTTTATAGCTCTGTAACATTAGAATGTCAGTTAAAACATGCCCAGTGACTAACGTTGTTTAAATTGAGGTTTCGTTTCCAGAGGCGTTCTTGCATTAAACATAATTCAGTGATCTGAAAGAAATATGTTTGACATATATGCTATGTGTTTTACCGCATTAACACTCAGATCTTCATTGTCCTCCTTACCATCACATTTCTTAGTATATACTGCAAATTATGTGAAGCCCCAATGAAATTTTTATGAAGTGTGATTAGTAATTACCATATACACCATTGGCAGGTATTATTTTTCAATTTTTGGGAAAAGCCCCTATTCTGGATAATTACCTGTTTTTATGACACAGCAATAACAGGTGTGATTAGTCAGATATGTTACAATTATGTCTCCTGTCCCGATTTTGTTATTACCTTCATTTTGGTTTTCAGCAGAACAGCAGACTTATCCACTTCCGTTGTGAAATCCAAGACTACTTGAACGCAAAGCTCCCAGGTAATTGCACAGAACGTGTGGATGAACATGACTGACCAACACCTCAAGAAGTTGCAACGTGGCATCTTTGTGTGAAGTAAAGTAAAAGCAAGAATTCTCTCCCCACCGCGGCTTGTTATTGATGAACTGAAAGGCTGCATCACCATCCAGTTTATGTGTTGTCCTCTTGCCAGCACACACAATCTTTACATATAGGGTTGCTAGTTTTTGCTGAGGGTATGGTACCATATTGATGCATACACTCTACTATGGCCGCATTCCACTGGGTACGGACAGCGCTGACGAGTGTTCCTTTACGTGCTGTTTCTGCTAATCAGTAAGTGAGGAATGGTGTCGTGGCGTCTGGGTTGGAGACTATACGTCCGGCTGATGCTACTGACATGCAGAAGGTCAGACAGTTTCTGTAAAAGCAGGCAGCGCAACATGGCGACGATGGATAATGAGCAAGTTACATTGTTGTTATCTGCAGAAGATGCAGGTGGAAAGTAAGAAATAATATCTATCCCTGTTTGCAACATGTTTAAGCCTATCATTGCTTCATCACATATAGCAGATGCCATTATTACTGCTGAAAAGTGTATCACCTGGTTCCAGTAGTGAGCGCTACGGTACTGGAGTGCAAATTTTTTACTTATGGCGTTCCTTTTCGTATGCTAATGTTGAACACTGTGAGTACCAAGTGGATTGTAGCCTATATTGTATCCTCGCTGAGCTCCAACATTTCTGGAAGTTCACAACCTCATGAGACTTAACCAGTGGGTGCTTTCTCAGTTTCCTGTTAGTTGAATCTCCAGGAACGCTTCATTAGGGAGAGTTGTATTGTTGGCAGATCTGTTTCCTCATATTTCACTATAACAGTACTGAGGCAACAATCTTCTGTACCTACCAGCACATGTATATCGATGATGCACATTAATAGCAGTAGGCAAATGAAAATAAGGTTCCGTGAACTCATGAGCATGGATGCAGATTGTAAATTAATACTGGAAATAAACAGTGCATACTCATTAACTATGCCATAATGCTAGGGTATTGTTATCCCCCTCTTTAGTAAGTCCTGTGATGAGGAATTTCTGGTGTGGGGTTTGTGCTTTACGCCGTATTGAAAGAACACATACCGTCGTTTATTTAAAGATATTAAACAATATAACTCAAGTGGTGGCACTCCTATAAACACTGGCCCTTCATAGAACACGCACCTTCAAGGAACTGTATTACATGGACAACCACATATGTTGAAGTTTGCTTCTCTGTGCTAAAATGTCATTAGGTACGTACATGGATGTAACCATCACTGATGACAAGTGATAGTAGCTGAGTGTCACTACACTCAGCACCTTCCTCTACAGCTAATGAGAGCACATTGACAGGACCAAGGCTCTCAGCGTGTTGGCAGAATGTGCACATGAGTACCACACTTACAGGTTCAGGTGGAGCCAACTATCATGTCGGCCTAAAAATATCTGCCGTGATTGGGCATATTTTGATCCCGCTGCCTATTGGGGGCCATCCCCATAAATAGTGTCCTAATTGGCTGGTGCTTGAGTGACGTGAAACTAAGTTATGTTGTACAGCTGATGGTGGCCTCCAGCCACACTTAATTGGGAAGGTCTTCTGATTTCCAACTCACAGTTATCCAGGCTCATTTGTGACTAGTTGATCCCTCCATTAAGGAGTGAGGAACATTCTGCCTCACCAGTAAGAGCTGTGATATTTCAAGCATCCGAGATGTTGGTTGGAAGTCGCTCCCACCAGGGGAACCTTGAGGAACACGAGGCGTAGCTGCACAGCCCCTGGGTAAGGAAGATCTGCAGTGACAAGACCACCTCAGGTATCCTGTTTCTTATCAAAACCCTCTTTACTCTGCTACAAAGCCTCAGGAATTTCTTTAAGAAGCATGGGAGTAAGGTATCAATGTCATCAAATTCTTTCTGAGACCCAGGAGGCCAGGACGAGTGCAATAACATTCTTCATATGCTTGTTGCACGACTTTGTGCCTATCAAGTTAAGAGCATGTCCCTCTGTTCTGCAGCTCAATATTGTTTCATTTTTCACACTCACTATGAATATTATTTAATAATTGACACACATTATCTACTTGTACTGACACATCCATACTGACTGGTGCACTAATATTGTAGGCCTACATTTCAACGTTTCTATATTTGTAACTATGTCCATCATAAGATGGCCTCACACTTTGGGAGGCCAGTACACAAACATGGAGGTTGAAAACACTAAAAAGTAGTTTCATTCTTATCAATAGATCTGAAACAACTGCAATAATATAAGTTTGGAATATAAATCAATGAAAGTGTAAATGTTTCAATTACAGCTTGTTTTTAATGTTACGTCAGATTATGAAAAGTATAATATTTAAACTATTTAGAAAACTATTTTCTTTTGTTTAGGAAACTGCACAAATTGTATTGCTATGTGTATCAGAAATTATAAGCAAGCGATACAAAAACTTTTGTGCTAGTTAAGGGCTGTTTTTAGAAACCAGCACACATTGTTAAACTGCAAAAGCTATTCTTCTGTAGTGTCTGTATGCTTCTTTCTTCCAGAGGTACACACAGTGGGTCCCTAGTCCTACAAAGAAAAGATTTAGCGCCACTGAGCGAATCTTTATAGAGGTACTGGAGGCAACAAAGGAAGTAATTGGCAAAGGAAATGTTTATGCTGACACCATCTCCCCAAACTTCACTCTCCCAGGTAGGTCTATTTCCACTCACATTAGAGACTGCCTCAGTGGTGTTTGGAATTGTTAGGAATAACCAATATTGTCTGGTAGTACGTACACTGCAAAATCATGAGGGTCAGTTAGTGATGTAGACTTTTCATTTTACTTACTTGTTCATCTGGCCAATCAAGAGTTGGTGGTGCTGATGCTACAGTATTGTAGTCATATGGTACTGAGATCAAATTAACTCTAATTTGTGACCCACCACCACTTAGAATTTGAGGTCTGAATATGTAACAAAGTGGTTTGAAAATCATACTGACAGAAACTATTGGTATGTGGCCGTAAGGATTAGAAATTGACATATGTTGCGGTCTGCTTTCTCTTTAACTTAATTTATGGAACCCAAGAGCTGATTCGGCTCTCAAGACATTGCGGTTAAAAGCCACCCAAATCTCTTCACTCACTCACCCAAGATCTGATGTTAGTATATAAACATTCATGTTTACAAAATTATTATGATAGATATGTTCTTGTTATATAAATGTTCTGCACATATATTGTAGTTTTTACCAACTAGAGGTAAAAGCAATAATCAGTATTTTCACAATGTGACTTTGACATAGCTAATAAATTGTGAAGGTAAGTGTGTGTTGAAATGTCCTCAGCTTGATATTTGGCTTGTGGCATAGCCAGCCGTGACACTAAGTCAGTGTGCATGCAAACAGCTTGATAGTTGGCTTGTGGCATGTGTGACAAATAAGTCATCACAGTGATATTTTGCACCTGGTTGCTTTTGTCATAGGTTGGCAATGCTGTGTTTGGTTCAAGCCATACTTTTATTATATATCCATTTTAAGCATACTGGTATACACACTATATTGTATTTTATTACGTAGTAAATGCTTGTTAATAATTTGCATTAGCGATAAAATATTTTGGCATTTACACTTATGTTTTATTTTGTATTTTATATAAATATGTTATGGTTCACGTGGTGTCGTAAACGAGAGTCGCCACGTGAGTGTGTTGCTGGTAGACGGGCCTGCTAGGCCATGATGAGTGTGGGTGTGCGCACAAGCAGTCTGTGTACGTGATCTGACGGGAGCAGTGACTCGTGAAGGTGGCAGGCCATGTACAGCTGACCGCCCAGTCCGTCGTATGGGTCGGCTTGGCAATGAATGCAGGACGCGTCGGTGATGTGACTTATGAGCAGTTGAGATACAATAGTGCTAATGATTTTAATAACAAGTTTTAGTCCTACCATTACTGCTTGTTTAGCTACGTGTGATGAACAGAGAGTACCAGTCAAGTTAACATAATTGGAACATGCATATGAAGATGGGTAGTAAGCATGAGGCTACGTAGTCCTAGGGCGAGGGGTATTCCTGGCTGAGTAGCAGTATGTTGAAGCTGCGTGTTCACGTGGTTCAGTGAGCAATTCGTGAGCTGGGTTCAAACAGCTGTTGTGTGCCGGTCGGTGCATTTTGCGATGTCTTCTTGAGGCACAGAACCTGGGGGTGGCCCGTGTTATGTAAGTTTTTTTGTCTGTCTATGCTCACAGCATGTTAAACTACAAGTATGGAGTCAACGTAACTTTAATGTCACCTGAATCATCCCGGTCGAGGTTTCCACAAGTCATATATTATCTGCGAACATATTGTTTGCGAATTCTTGGCCTAATTCACACAATAAACTGTCACCTAACTGCTCTCATAAATTATTATTAATAATTTTCATAATCTCAGTGTAATGGTTAAGAGAGTTAAGTGTTTTGATATCCCAAAGGCTGTGAGCTTAATGTGCCCAATATATGTATAATTAGGGCACGAAATATATGGTAGAAATTTTAAATGCAAATTTTAATGAGAGAGTGTGAATTGTATTTAAATGTACTCAAACGTGTGAACGTATACTTAATAAAAGGCCAATCAGTTAACTACGCATTGCTTAATGAAAACTTAACTAACCTGTAACAATTTAATCTGGTGTGATGCGAATATACATTAAATTAATATCAGAGTTAAAAGGAATTTTTATTAGGCCTCAAGAGGGAAAATTATTAAGTCTAGGCCCCACTGCTATTAGGGTATAGATTTCAATGTTTATGTTGCAAGAGTAAGGCACATTTCAGGTACCCAATACCCACCGGTAGAGCGCGTTTCACATGGCTAGCCCCGACAGAATGTCAGCATGCAAGCAGCTTGGTAGTTGGCTTTTGTCAAGGCCAGACTGGACACAAAGTCAGTGTGCAAGCAAGCACCATGGTAGATATCTTGTGGCATGGCCAGACTCAACACAAAGTCAGCGTGCTGGCAGGTAGTTTTATAGTCGGCTTATGGCATCGCCGGGCTTGACAGAAAGTCAGCAAGCAAGCAAGCAGCTTGATAGTTCGCTTGTGGCATGGCCAGACTCGACAAAAAGTCATTGTGCAAGTAGGCAAGCAGATTGATAGTTGGCTTGTGGCATGGTCGTTCTCGACACAAAGTCAGCGTGCAAGCAAGCAGCTTGATCGTTGTCTTGTGGCATGACCAGCCTCGACACAAAGTCAATGTGCAAGCAAGCAGCTTATAGTTGGCATATTTCATGGCCAGACTCGACACAAAGTCAGCATACAAGCAAGCAGCTTGATATAAGGTGGCAAATTACAAGTGGACCTGCTCCATCTTTGATATGCGCATGGTTCGCTCTCCTCTTTCCCCTCTCCAGCATGTCGACAGATCCTGGAGGGGAAGGCACGTCCGCACAGTCACCACTCCTCAAACCTAGGCGACGGAATGTCAGCCCGACTTACACGAACGTGGTACAATATTGCATGGATGATATAATGTAATCGTGACTAGAAGACACACACTACCTTGCCAAGCCATGTTGAAATTACTCTACTACATACATATATTCACACAAATAAATAAAGTTTATAGAATAGCAGCAAGGTATTTTGAAAACTTGAGTATGAAAACATGATTCTAAACCAACAGTCTCTCCTAATTAAATTTTACGTTTCTTTGAATGTTATAACAGTATTTAAAACTAGGAATCTATTAATGGCCTTGTCGAAGTAGCATTCTCTAAAATATCAAAGACCAATAATTTGCATCTGTTCGACTAAAAAATGCACGAAAATTACATACACATAGCTTTTTAGCATCTGGAAGCTACTGTAATAATTAAAATTCTGAGTCCGAATTGAAGCTCGTAGTTTCCATGTGAGTCAAGGAATCTTCGTCACTTGAATCTTCATGGTTAACAATAATTTTATCTATTTCAGCATCTAACAACCTATTATTATTTCAGTATTCTTTCTCAATGATTTTCGCATGTCGGCAACATTCTTTCCATTGTTCTACAGAGTACCTACTAAACTGTTCCCATTATTTTTTCTTGTCTTCGCGTTAGGATGATATTTCTTCGCTAACTTTTCCTTTGATGTATCCCCACACTATCTCAATCGGGTTGAGATCAGGATGATAGGGAGGCAGCCTGATTACTTTGGGACCGTTCATTTTATGATTTTATCAATTTTGAAGGTTTTGGAAGAGGGCACTTGTTTAGCCAGTAACAGCAGGTTGGCTTTTGTTAGGTCAGAGGAGAAAGACACGTTCACTGTTAACCACTCTTGAATATTTTTTTCTGTGCTAGCAAATGTGGGTTTCTTATTTCTCTGAACATTGTGATAACTTACGTTGTTGAGAACAATTACAGAGTTGTCAGATAAATTTGGGAGTAGGTTCTGGTTTACCCATTTCGAAAAGTTTTCAAAATTCATGTAATTATGATAATCTCCTGTTTTTGTTTTGATCAGAATATCAACAATGTGGTCGGTATAAAGCCTTCTCCTCCAGCATGCACAATTATCAAACGCTGGCCTTTGCCTATTAGGTCAGTTCCTTGTCCAACTGCCAACAAGAACTAACACTATGGCTAGCATGGATGTACGTTTCATTTACATTCACGATTGTTCGACCAGCATTTCAAAACTTTCATATTTCTTGTAGAAAGTGCCCCCTCCAAGTTGCGATATCAGACTTCTCAATTAAAATCTTTCTCCTTGACTGGCACTTCATCCAATTAAATCTCAGTCTCTTTAACAATTTTTTTAAAAACTCTTTACTACAGTCCACTGTAAAATTTGTGTACTTTTCTCCGTATTGCACCACACGTAAAGTTGTCAATTTCAATACTTTTTTCTGCATTTTTTTTTCAGACGAATTCTACTTTTTACTTTCCCCTCTGCCAAAATCCTCTGTACTGTTGATTGAGACACAACCGTTGCAGCACTTGTCGCTTTGGAAATATTGTATTTTAAGCCATACGACAACTTCTTTTCTTTTAGATGTGTTGCAGTGTTGTAAACAATTTCACGCGCCTGTCCTCGTAATGGCTGTCCCAGAATAAGGTTAGACTTCATTCCCGAGTTCGATGGGGTAAGCTCATTTGTATCATGTAATGCGGGTCCCGACGTGACGCTCGGAAGCAAACCTCACACACCTGAGTGGAGCTCGTAACTTATTCCCTTAACTTCTCCTACTGCAGACTGCGTCACAGCTGTGTGTACCACATCAACAACTGGGGTCTACGTATTGTCCCGTGTATCTTGCCGGCGTATAGTTGGCTTGTGGCATGGCCAGACTTGACACAATGTCAGCATGCAAGCAGGGTAGCTTGATAGTTGACTTATGGCATGGCCAGACTTGAAACAACGTCAGCGTGCAAGTAGGCAGCTTGATGGTTGGCTTGTGGCATGGCCAGACTCGACGCAAAGTCAGTATGCAAGCAGGCGATGTAAGTGGAATGTGAGTGACATGGAAAGGATTGTCATTTTGTAACGTAGTATTAACTCGCTACACTCTAATACAAACACTTCATTCAAAATGAACAGTTTGGGCTTTAGCTAGCGTTCATCGGGAAAAGGCGCACTTTAAACTAGTTGTAGTAAAAATTAAAGATGAGTAATTAATTTTGAATCTTAACCAGTTTTATTCTAGATGGTCAGGTGCAAAATCACAGTGGCTGTCACATTTAAGTTGAAAAGTTGTTGCAGTAATTGAAGCGAACAAAGACTCAGTCTCCCTGACCGACATCTTGGTGCACACAAGCACACACACCAACTGAGCACTACATGCTGTCTCTCTAATGGTGGTAATAATACTGGGGCAGAGTACAAGGCTAGCCACATGCACCTCGGTGTCCGTAACTAACCTCCCACTCTCCAACAAAAGCTAAAAATACACACTTGGCTGGGGCTTGCTGCTTCCTATTGGCTGTTCATTTCTTTCACGCCACTGTGTGGTAAGACAAAAGTGCTGATGGCATGGGATTTTAGGAAAAAGTTTTAATCTCAAAAGTTTTGTCACCTTGCTCTGAACCTGGGAACCAAAAGTGCCACGCTGTACAGATAACACTCATATTACAGCCTCGCATTAAAACTGATAAAGCCCTTACTTCTAAACCATGGCATGAAAGGAAAAATTAGGACAAAATACACTCAGTGACAAAATAAACAGTGAAATTTAACCAAAAATGTACCTGAAAAACAATTAAAAAAGCAATAAAACCCTGTATAAATGTAATGCTACATTGCCCTCATTTGATTTGGGAAAAATTTTTAAAGAAATCTTTACCAAATCAATACCTAACCTTAAAGTGTTGAAGTAGAATACTACTGTGACATTATTCCTCCAAACATAACACACAAACACTCTGCAAAATAACAAAATCCTCACATAACAATACAAACATTCAAAAGTTAAGGTTACATTTCATTTAAACAATCACATTGGAACAGCTACAAAACAACAATACAAAATATAATATAACACAAGATACTGTCATTCCTTGAAATATAAACATTACCAGTCGTACACTTCCACATAATTCAAAAGTCAAACATGAGTACATACCACAACAAACATCAACACATACCAAGGTAAGCAAACACGTTGTACCTCCTCCCTCTTCCTAGACTCCTATTCTGACCACTGAACCTTTAGTCTTCTTCTTAGAGTTATTACCAAGACTGAAGGAAGGGAAACGTACTTAATAGGTGACGTAACTTTACCAGTTCACTAACAATTCCAGTATTTCATAAATTCAACTATGTTTATTGAACATCAAACATGTAAGAGCTTAATGCATAACATTACAATACAAGTTAGTGGTAAATGATTACTCATTGATAACACAATGCCAGTCAGTTATGATACTCATTGATAGCACAATGCCAGTCAGTTATGATACTCATTGATAGTACAATGCCAGTCAGTTATGATACTCATTGATAGCACAATGCCAGTCAGTTATGATACTCATTGATAACACAATGCCAGTCAGTTATGATATTTTCAATTTGCCTAATCTTGTCATTTATATGTATTTATTCTGAAGGACACGGGGTCTCAAAGCAGAGTGTTGCACCTAACTGCCAACTTGATAGTTATACTCATCATATAATAACCTCAGTAGGCTGACCCAGAGCTCCTCCTGACCTCGGGGTCATGATGTCCTCCTTCTCGTTACCAGCTCCAGCAACTAACGTTGTGGTACCTCGATCATCTTCGTAACACTGGGAGGCATCTTCCATGGTCATTTTATACGATTCACCCAGTAGGTCAGTGGCATTTGTTTAGAGAACAGTCTCTATCTATAATCAGTTGTAGCTTAAGTAGTGTTCACTCATCTGGCCGGCGTAGCTAAGTAGTATCCTCGTGAGCGGAACTTATCTGGCCGCTACAATGTAGTACATATGAACTGGATTACAATAAACATCTGTATTAAAAATATCAATACAGAAGGCAAACATATATAAAGTCAATTCAATTTGTTTCAAGAAACACTTGTAAGTCATTAGCAGTTATCAAATACACCTACAAGTACAAGGCAACAACACTTCAAGTCAAGTTGTAAATTGTGTGGAACAATACTAAACAAATATGTGTACCCTCAAAAATATAAATAGCTGACAAGAACAATTTATACAATACAAATACATAGACCTCATTAACAAAAAAACTTTCAATATCAGAATACAAAAGCAAAGATACACATCTTGACCACAAAATTTCACATTAATATCATAACATTACATAAAAAATATTTAACTGCAATCATTTAAATGCACTAACACTTACAAAAAAAACTCACAAAATAATTTAACCACCCTGTATTTAAACTCTTAACTTCCCAAATTTCATTTGACTCCAAAAAAATGTAACAAAAATAAATTTAAAACAACCTCAAAAAATTTCATCCATCTCAGTCAAAATGTGAAATTTCTTTCTAGAATAGAAGTGTAAGTGTAATTGCACATATTTACTTTAAAAATTTAATGAGTGGACTCCCACATTTAACGAGGGCATGGATACAAGACATCACTTCCCAACACACAATCTCAAAGCGAAGACACACAATGGAGCAGTTCTTAAACCCTACACCTCCAAACACATCACTTCCCAACACATAATGTCTAAGCGAAGACACACACCGGAGCAGTTCTTAAACCCTACACCTCCAAACACATCACTTCCCAACACACAATGTCAAAGCGAAGACACACAATGGAGCAGTTCTTAAACCCTACACCCCCAAACACATCACTTCCCAACACACAATCTCAAAGCGAAGACACACACTGGAGCAGTAGTTAAACCCTACACCTCCAAACACATCACTTCCCAACACACAATGTCAAAGGGAAGACACACACTGGAGCAGTTCTTAAACCCTACACCTCCAAACACATCACTTCCCAACACAATGTCAAAGCGAAGACACACACTGGAGCAGTTCTTAAACCCTACACCTCCAAAACATCACTTCCCAACACACAATGTCAAAGCGAAAGACCACACTGGAGCAGTTCTTAAACCCTACACCTCCAAACACATCACTTCCCAACACACAATGTCAAAGCGAAGACACACACTGGAGCAGTTCTTAAACCCTACACCTCCAAAACACATCACTTCCCACACATAATGTCAATGCGAAGACACACACTGGAGCAGTTCTTAAACCTACATCCTTCAAAACACATCACTTCCCAACACACAATGTCAAAGCGAAGACACACACTGGAGCAGTTCTTAAACCTACACCTCCAAACACATCACTTCCCAACACACAATGTCAAAGCGAAGACACACAACTGGAGCAGTGTTTAAACCCTACACCTCCAAAACATCACTTCCCAACACACAATGTCAAAGCGAAGACACACACGGAGCAGGTTCTTAAACCTACACCTCCAAACACATCACTTCCAACACACAATGTCAAAGGAGACACACACTGGCAGATTTCTTAAACCCTACACCGTCCAAACACATCAATCCCAACACCAATGTCAAAGCGAAGACACACATTGGAGCAGTTCTTAAACCCTACACTTCCAAACACATCACTTCCCAAAACAATTCAAAGTGAAGACAACAATGGAGCAGTTCTTAAACCCTACACCTCCAAACACATCACTTCCCAACATCAATGTCAACCGAAGACACACACTGGAGCAGTTCTTAAACCCTACCTCCAAACACATCACTTCCCAAACAATCTCAAAGCGAAGACACACACTGGAGCAGTTCTTAAACCCTACACCTCCAAACACTCACTTCCTAACACATAATGTCAATGCGAAGACAACACATGGAGCAGTTCTTATACCCTACACCTCCAAACACATCACTTCCCAACACACAATTCAAAGCGAAAGACACACACTGGAGCAGTTCTTAAACCCTACACCTCGCATCACATCACTTCCAACACACAATGTCAATGCGAAGACACACACTGGAGCAGTGTTCAAACCCTACACCTCCAAACACATCACTTCCCAACACCAATGTCAAAGCGAAGACACACACTGGAGCAGTTCTTAAACCATACACCTCCAACACATCACTTCCCAACACACAATGTATAGCGAAGACACACACTGGAGCAGTGTTAAACCCTACACCCAACACATCACTCCCAACACACAATGTCACAGCGAAGACACACTGGAGCTATTCTAACCCTACTCCAAACACATCACTTCCCAAAACAATGTCAAAGCGAAGACACAATGGAGCAGTTCTTAAACCCTACAATCCAAACACATCACTTCCAACACAATGTCAACAAGACACACTGGTGCAGTTCTTAAACCCTAACCTCCAAACACATCACTTCCACACAAATGTCAAGCGAAGACACACACTGGAGCAATTTTAAACCTACACCTCCAACACATCACTTCCCAACACAACTTCAAAGCAAGACACACATTAGCAGTTCTTAAACCCTACCACTCAACATCACTTCCACACACAATGTCAAGCGAAGCCAACACTGGAGAGTTATTAACCCTACACCTCCAAACACATCACTTCCCAACATACAATGTCAAAGCGAAGACACAACTGGAGCAGTTCTTAAACCATACACCTCCAAACAATCACTTCCCAACACACAATGTCAATGCGAAGGCACACACTGGAGCAGTTTTAAACCCTACACCGGATCACATCACTCCCAACACACAATTCAAACGAAGACACACACTGGAGCAGTTCTAACCCTACACCTCAAACACATCACTTCCCACACACAATGTCAAAGCGAAGACACACACTGGAGCAGTTCTTAAACCCTACACCTCCAAACACATCACTTCCCAACAACAATGTCAAAGCAAAGACACACTCTGGTGCAGTTCTTAAACCCTACACCTCCAAAACATCACTTACCTACACATAATGTCAATGCGAAGACCACACTGGAGCATTCTTATACCTACACCTCCAAACACATCACTTCCCAACACACAATATCAAAGCAAAGACACACACTGAGCAGTTCTTAAACCCTACACCCGCGATCACATCACTTCCAACACACAATGTTAAAGAGACCACACACTGGAGCAGTAGTTAAACCCTACACCTCAAACACATCACTTCCCAACACACAATGTCAAAGGGAAGACACACACTGGAGCAGTTCTTAAACCCTACACCTGAAAACAAATCACTTCCCAACACACAATATCAAAGCGAAGCACACACTGGAGCAGTTCTTAAACCCTACACCCGCGATCACATCACTTCCCAACACACAATGTCAAGGAAGACACACACTGGAGCAGTTCTTAAACCCTACACCTCCAAACACATCACTTCCCAAACACAATATCAAAGCAAAGACACCACTGGAGCAGTTATTAAACCCTACACCTCCAAACACATCACTTCCCAACACACAATGTCAAAGCGAAGACACACACTGGAGCAGTAGTTAAACCCTACACCTCCAAACACATCACTTCCCAACACACAATGTCAAAGGGAAGACACACACTGGAGCAGTTCTTAAACCCTACACCTCATACACATCACTTCCCAACACACCATGTCAAAGCGAAGACACACACTGGAGCAGTTCTTAAACCCTACACCTCCAAACACATCACTTCCCAACACACAATGTCAAAGCGAAGACACACACTGGAGCAGTTAGTTAAACCCTACACCTCCAAACACATCACTTCCCAAAACAATCTCAAAGCGATGACATATACTGGAGAGTAGTCTTAAACCCTACACCTCCAAACACATCACTTCCCAAACACATAATGTCTAAGCGAACACTCCAAAACTTCACTTCCACACAAATGTCAAGCGAAGACACACACTGAGCATTCTTAACCTACACCTCCAAACATCACTTCCAACACTCAATGTCAAAGCGAAGACACACTGGAGCAGTTTTAAACCAAACACCTCCAAACACATCACTTCCCAACACACGTCAACGAGACATACATGGAGCAGTTGTTAAACCCTACACCCCACACATCACTTCCCAACAACAATGTCAAAGCGAAGACACACTGAGCAGTTCTTAAACCTACACCTCCAAACACAACACTCCCAACACTAATGTCAAAGGAAGACACACACTGGAGCAGTTCTTAACCATACACCTCCAAACACATCACTTCCCAACACACAATATCAAAGCGAAGACACACACTGGAGCAGTTCTTAAATCCTACACCGCGATCACATCACTTCCCAACACACAATGTCTAAGGGAAGACACACACTGGAGCAGTTCTTAAACCTTACACCTCCAAACACATCACTTCCCAACACACAATATCAAAGCAAATACACACACTGGAGCAGTTCTTAAACCCTAACCTCCAAATCACATCACTTCCCAACACATAATGTCAAAGCGAAGACACACACTGGAGCAGTTCTTAAACCCTACACCTGCGATCACATCACTTCCCAACACACAATGTCAAAGCGAAGACACACACTGGAGCAGTTCTTAAACCCTACTCCTCCAAACACATCACTTCCCAACACACAATGTCAAAGCGAAGACACACACTGGAGCAGTTATTAAACCCTACACCTCCAAACACATCGCTTCAAAACACACAGTGTCATAGCGAAGACACACACTGGAGCAGCTCTTAAACCCTACTCCTCCAACACATCACTTCCTACCACACAATGTCAAAGAGAAAACACACACTGGAGCAGTTCTTAAACCCTACTCCTCCAACCACATCACTTCCCAACACACAATGTCAAAGCGAAGACACACATTGGAGCAGTTATTATACCCTACACCTCCAAACACACCACTTGCCAACACACAATGTCAAAGCGAAGACACACACTGGAGCAGTTCTTATACCCTACTCCTTCAAACACATCACTTGCCAACACACAATGTCAAAGAGAAGACACACACTGGAGAAGTTCTTAAACCGTACACCTTCAAACACATCACTTGCCAACACACAATGTCAAAGCGAAGACACACACTGGAGCAGTTGTTAAACCCTACACCTCCAAACACATCACTTCCCAACACACAATGTCAAAGCGAATACACACACAGGAGCAGGTCTTAAACACTACACCTCCAAACACATCACTTCCCAACACACAATGTCAAAGTGCGACACACACACTGCAGCATTTCTTAAACCCTACACCGCCAAACACAACAAATCCCAGCACACAATGTTAAAGCGAAGACACACATTGGAGCAGTAGTTAAATCCTACACCTCCAAACACATCACTTCCCAACACTCAATGTCAAAGCGAAGACACACATTGGAGCAGTTCTTATACCCTTCACTTCCAAACACATCACTTCCCAAAACAATCTCAAAGCGAAGACATATAGTGGAGCAGTTCTTAAACCCTACACATCCAAAACAATCACTTCCTAACACATAATGTCTAACCGAAGACACACACTGGAGCAGTTCTTAAACCCTAGACCTCCAAACACATCACTTCCCAACACACAATCTCAAAGCGAAGACACACACTGGAGCAGTTATTAAACCCTACACCTCCAAACACTTCACTTACCTACACATAATGTCAATGCGAAGACAAACACTGGAGAAGTTCTTATACCCTACACCTCCAAACACATCACTTCCCAACACTCAATTTCAAAGCGAACACACACACTGGAGCAGTTCTTAAACCATACACCTCCAAACACATCACTTCCCAACACACATTTCATATCGAAGACATACACTGGAGCAGTTGTTAAACCCTACACCTGTGATCACATCACCTCCCAACACACAATGTCACACGAAGACACACACTGGAGCAGTTCTTAAACCGTACACCTTCAAACACATCACTTGCCAACACACAATGTCAAAGCGAAGACACACACTGGAGCAGTTGTTAAACCCTACACCTCCAAACACATCACTTCCCAACACACAATGTCAAAGCGAATACACACACAGGAGCAGGTCTTAAACACTACACCTCCAAACACATCACTTCCCAACACACTATGTCAAAGTGAGACACACACACTGCAGCATTTCTTAAACCCTACACCGCCAAACAACAAATCCCAACACTCAATGTCAAAGCGAAGACACACATTGGAGCAGTTCTTATACCCTTCACTTCCAAACACATCACTTCCCAAAACAATCTCAAAGCGAAGACATATAGTGGAGGAGTACTTAAACCTACACATCCAAACACATCACTTCCTAACATATAATGTCTAACCGAAGACACACATGGAGCAGTTCTTAAACCCTAGACCTCCAAACACATCACTTCCCAACACACAATCTCAAAGCGAAGACACACATTGGAGCAGTTCTTAAACCCTACACCTCCAAACACTTCACTTACCTACACATAATGTCAATGCGAAGACACACACTGGAGCAGTTCTTATACCCTACACCTCCAAACACATCACTTCCCAACACACAATATCAAAGCAAAGACACACACTGGAGCAGTTCTTAAACCCTACACCCGGATCACATACTTCCCAACACACAATGTTAAAGCGAAGACACACACTGGAGCAGTAGTTAAACCCTACACCTCCAAACACATCACTTCCCAACACTCAATGTCAAAGCGAAGACACACATTGGAGCAGTTCTTATACCCTTCACTTCCAAACACATCACTTCCCAAACAATCTCAAAGCGAAGACATATAGTGGAGCAGTTCTTAAACCCTACACATCCAAACACATCACTTCCTAACACATAATGTCTAACGAAGACACACTCTGGAGCAGTTCTTAAACCCTAGACCTCCAAACACATCACTTACCTACACATAATGTCAATGCGAAACACACAATGTCAAAGCGAAGACACACACTGGAGCAGTTCTTAAACCCTACACCTCCAAACACATCACTTCCCAATACAAAATGTCAAAGCGAAGACACAACTGAGCAGTTCTTAAACCCTACACCTCCAAACACATCACTTCCCATCACATAATGTCAAGCGAAGACACACACTGGAGCAGTTCTTAAACCCTACACCTCCAAACACATCACTTCCAAAAAATGTCAATGCGAAGACACACTGGGCAGTTCTTAAACCCTACACCTCCAAACACATCACCTTCCCAACACTAAATGTCAAAGCGAAGACACACACTGGAGCAGTTCTTAAACCCTACACCTCCAAACACATCACTTCCCAACACACAATGTCAAAGCGAAGAACACACTGGAGCAGTTCTTAAACCCTACACCTCCAAACACATCACTTCCCAACACACAATGTCAAAGCGAAGACACACACTGGAGCAGTATTTAAACCCTACACCTCCAAACACATCACTTCCCAAACACAATCTCAAAGCGAAGACACACTGGAGAGATTCTTTAAACCCTACACCTCCAAACACATCACTTCCCAACACACAATCTCAAAGCGAAGACACACACTGGAGCAGTTCTTAAACCCTACACCTCCAAACACACACTTCCCAACACACAATCTCAAAGCGAAGACACACACTGGAGCAGATCTTAAACCCTACACCTCCAAACACATCACTTCCCAACACACAATCTCAAAGCGAAGACACACACTGGAGCAGTTCTTAAACCCTACACCTCCAAACACATCACTTCCCAAACACACAATTCATAAGCGAAGACACACACTGGAGCATTCTTAAACCCTACACCTCCAAACACATCACTTCCCAACACATAATATCTAAGCGAAGACACACAATGGAGGAGTTTTTAAACCCTACACCTCCAAACACATCACTTCCCAACACAAATGTCAAAGTGAAGACACACACTGGAGCAGTTCTTAAACCCTACACCTCCAAACACATCACTTCCCAACACACAATGTCAAGCGATGACAACACTGGGAGTTTATAACCCTACACCTCCAAACACATCACTTCCCAACACACAATGTCAAAGCGAAGACACACCACTGGAGCAGTTCTTAACCCTCACCTCCAAACACATCACTTCCCAAAACAATCTCAAGCGATGAACAATACTGGGAGCAGTTTCTTAAACCCTACACCTCCAAACACATCACTTCCCAACACATAATTCTAAGCGAAGACACACACTGGAGCAGTCTTAAACCCTACACATCCAAACACATCACTTCCCAACACATAATGTCTATTGAAGACACACACTGGAGCAGTTCTTAAACCCTACACCTCCAAACACATCACTTCCCAACTCACAATGTCAAAGCGAAGACACACACTGGAGAAGTTCTTAAACCCTACACCTCCAAAAACTTCACTTCCCAACACCATAATGTCAAGCGAAGACACACACTGGAGCAGTTCTTAACCCTACACCTCCAAACACATCACTTCCCAACACTCAATGTCAAAGCGAAGACACACTGGAGCAGTTCTTAAACCTACACCTCCAAACACATCACTTCCCAACACACAATGTCAATCGAAGACATACACTGGAGCGGTTTTTAAACCCTAAAAAAAAAAAAAAAAAAAAAAAAAAAAAAAAAAAAAAAAAAAAAAAAAAAAAAAAAAAAAAAAAAAAAAAAAAAAAAAAAAAAAAAAAAAAAAAAAAAAAAAAAAAAAAAAAAAAAAAAAAAAAAAAAAAAAAAAAAAAAAAAAAAAAAAAAAAAAAAAAAAAAAAAAAAAAAAAAAAAAAAAAAAAAAAAAAAAAAAAAAAAAAAAAAAAAAAAAAAAAAAAAAAAAAAAAAAAAAAAAAAAAAAAAAAAAAAAAAAAAAAAAAAAAAAAAAAAAAAAAAAAAAAAAACACATCACTACCCAATACACAATGTCAATGGAAGACCACACTGGACAGTTCTTAAACCCTACACATCCAAACACATCACTTCCCATCACATAATGTCTAAGCGAAGACACATACTGGAGCA
>CM057001.1:137235660-137321212 GCA_029891345.1 Dryococelus australis
ATTTTAAAGATAAAAGTTTTGCTCTGCGTGCATAGCACCTCCTCTTGTGTGAACCTCGTAGGCAGCCATGGTAGGTCTGCGCGACCCCTGCCTCTGGGCAGTCGTCCTAGGAGAGCTGGCGAGGTAAGACGCTATCACATACATACTTCATATTTTTGCACTGAGCTAGATTTCCATAGTTCAATTTAGTTTACCTGTTAACCTTTGTTTTGCGTATGTTTTACCAGACATCCCCAGCATAATGCTTCCGCTTAAATAATTATTTTGTGCCCTTGCTGCTTTTTAAAACTTAATCAAGGGAATGAGGAAAGATGTCGGAGAGGACAGGCAGACCACACAACTTAGAATCAGGCGCCATCCGCCTATGTTAAAGGCTTTTGCATTGTAATTCCTGCTTCATTACCACGAACAATATTAAAGGTAGACTTGTATGTATGTATTTTAGGGTTTTGTCATGTTAAATAGTTTTATGGCCACATCATTTGCGACTATGTGATTAACAGCTGCCATGTCCTTATCTGCGCCATCCTTGCTCTTCAAGTGTTTTTATTTGTAATTTCATGTACGTCATAATTTTTCTCAGGGATTATGTATAGTTTCATATAAGGGTTCTTGTAATTTTTGCCTGACGTTTGTGTAAACGACCATGCGGTGTTCGCCTATGTTTGATTTTCTGCCATCAGGCACTCCAGATGCGTTGGTACAACCAGAATAATTTTCTTAATAGCGCTCTAATTTTGTCCAACAGGATTTCAATGAATTTTACTGAAAATACTGCAATTTCACAGCCCCATCCACATCATTTAAGAATGCTTTCACGCACCTGCATGTTAATCATCCTATTCATGTTTTGCCCCATGATTTGTAACAAATGTTTGTGTAATTTGTACAGTGACAATATTTTCGTCATAGCCTGCTAAGTGTATAGACCATCGCCACACATCACATGGTTAGGAGACGGATCCCAACGAGTGTGGGTTAGTGACATAGGTAATCACACGTATTTAGTTTTCATGTTTGTACTTTGTGTCCCATCTCCAGATGAAATCTGAAGTCCATCACAGTGGCTGTATACCCCTTACCCTGTGGAGATTGTGCTCTCGCGCACCACGGAGGAATCATACCTCACAGAGTGCGCTGGTTGAATCAGGAGCTGGGGGAACCACCCACCGGAGTTAGCTAGTCATGCCAAGATTAAGAGTAACTCAGTATTGGCACAATCTGTAATAAGTAGAACCATAAAAGCAATTCTCAGTGCATAAAATATGTTTCTTTTCCGTAGCATCAGAGCCCAGCAAACTCCTACTTTTGACAGTGTTTTCGTAAATGTTTAGTATTGCAAAGTGCTTTGTAAAGATGCTCGTGTGAGACAAACACACAGAACCCACAGCATCCCTCAGAACCCTTAGTCTCGAAGTGCGGTGTCCGGGAAGCACCGCTGGCGCCCACCAACCAGTAAGTAAATAGTGTCTTAGTTCGTCTCGTGTCTCACCCTTCTGCGTCAGTTGGCGTTCCCAAGTGGGACCAGTGTGTTCATCCGCATTGCGTCAACCACGGCATTCGCGCTGAAATGGCGGAAACCATGCCAGAACGACTACAAGAAGGCATCAAGACATCCGCATTGGCATCCGCATCACCTGCAATCGCGAACGTGATTTATGAGGTCATGCCGACCAAATGATGCGTGCATTGTGGAAAGGTGAGTGAAATAAATATGTTAAGTGAAAATTTGTGGGACCAACCGCTATACCAAATCACGTCCGATACTGTGCCAATGCCATCAGAATGCCTCTGCACGCATACCGGATGTGAGGGGGTGGGAACAAAGTGGGCGCAGTGCCAGCAATGCAAACGGGACTCTCATCTTAGATGCATTGGGCCAGAAAATTATGTGACTCTCGCAATGGCATGATAAACTGTAATGAGTGCCGTAATAAGAACTATATGGAGAACGCACCTCCGGAAATTTCGGAAAGTAAGCCCATGCTACCACCGGTCATCGTAACCTTCACTCACAGGGTTTGACAGGGCCTGACCAAAATGTGCTGTTATCGACTATCGTGGGACACGATGCCGAAGATCCGGGTACGTTTCTAGTCATGTGCGAGGAGAATTTGCACAGACGCAGTGTGCACAGAGACGTACGGAGGTCACAGCAAACAGGTTATGGGGAACTGCTGCCACGTGGTGGAACTTGGTACGGGACTACCGGGTAACCTGGGAGGAGTTTTGTGAGAGATTGTTAGGCAGGTTCGACACTAACAGCGACGCCATTCAGGCACAAGTCAGACTGTATCACGAACAATAACGCGAGCATGAGGGAATGGAGGAATTTATACAGAGGTAGCTAGGCCTGTATAAGCGTTTGTATCTAGGACAGCCAACCGGTGCAGTACTTTAAATCATTGTACCGCTGTCAACACCTAACATTAGGCTGTACCTAAGGAGGGCAACCCGAGTAAGTGTCGAACAGTTCACGAGAGAGGCATGCCTCTATGAGCGAGATGTGTGCGCGGGACAAAAGTACCAATCCCCGAGGCAGGACTACAGTACGTCAATACCCGCAGTAATAGTAGACGTCACGTGACGACCACTGTCGTTCACGCCAGTGCAGCCAAACCACAGAAAGACGTCAAACTTTCACAACCACAGCCGCGAGAACTATTACCAAGGTAATCGGTCGGGAAACTGAGTAGGGAGGTTGGCGAAACAGCACCCGCACCAATCTCACCGCCAGAGAATATGAATCCACCTAAGGATGGTGCAAAAGTGTTCTAAGTCAGTGACATTTCTCTATGCGTATTACGTGTTAACGTAGAACTTGAGGGTAAGAATGTGATTGCTGTAATTGACATGACTGCAAGCCACAACTTTGTATGTGAGGAACTGATACAAGCCATTACAACTAGAGTGCTGCCATGTCATTTGCAATTCACTACCACCGATCAACAGGGTGAAGCGAAAAGTGTCATGCCCGTGATTGTAGGAATTCATAAGCTCCGTACGAAATGTGAGGTATACATTGTGTCGGACTTGTGTGAGGAGATGATCTTGGGGTTATCATGGTTGATTGACAACCAGGCTGTGATTGAACCGCATCTCAACTGTCTACACTTGGGGACACATGGGAGGTGGACGCTGTACACTGTGGGAGCAACGCCGCTGACAACAACAGCTGCCGTGCCTCTTGCGGAGTTCTCGTACGAAGTGACCGAACAGCACCAGGAGAAGCTGGACCAGTATGCCGGTGTGTTCCACACCGAGGGAAAACTACAGCGTACCAATGTCACCAAGCACGCAATCATCATGACGCACGAGGACCCAGTGTACTCCAAGCCACGATCCCAAGTATTTTCTTCCGGCATGTGATCAATCAAAAGGTATGTGAAATGTTGAGTGACAATGTAATAGAACCTATGCAAAGTCTCTACAATTCAGGCATTACACTAGCCCCAAAAAGGACACTGAATGGAGGTTTTGTGTGGACTTCCGTCCGTTAAATAAAGTAACAGTAAACATGCCACCTCCTGTAATCAATATAAAAGACACTTTGTCAACACTAGGGCTCGCTACTGTGTTCACGTCACTTGATCTCAAGTCCGGATATTGGCAGGTGCCTATCCGCCTCCATGATAGAAAAAAAAACTGCTTTCACAACACCTGATGGACGTAGAGTCAATTTTTTCGCCATGCCATTCGGCTTAAAATGTGCTCCCGCCTCTTTTCAGAATTTAATGGTAAATGTGTTAGATGGTTACATAGGAGACTTTGCGATGGCTTACATAGAAGATGTACTTGTGTGGTCGAACAGCTCGGAAGAACACCTTCACCACCTGAGCCTTGGGTTCGAATACAACAAGCTGACATGTAATATCGACAAGCGTAAATTGGGAATGAAAAGGATGGAATTTTTAGGGCATTATGTCACAGAAAAGAAAGGGACACAAACCGGAAACACAACATGTAAAACAGATTCAGGAAAAACTCACACCCAGGTCACAAAAACAAGTAAGATAATTGTTTGGACTAATCGATTGGTTGCAGGAATTTATTCCCAATTTCTCTGTAATCACAGTCCCGTTAACGGCACTTCTGTCAGAAAAACTTAACTTTGTATGGACACCTCAAGCTGAGAAATCTTTCCAAGAGACCGAAGATGCTTTTCTTAACTGTCAGCCACTAGCTCGGTTCAACTCGGAACTGCCCGTAATAGTGCAAACGGACGTGGGCATTGGAGCGGTAGTGTATCAAGTGGGCAAAAAAGGAGGAAAACACATAATTAACTACCACAGTGCGAAGTTTGGTAATGCAGAGAGGAAATGCCACGTTAATGAACAGGAATGTTTGGCGATTGTACACGCACTGAGGAGATACCGGCCGTACCTGTTAGTCAGGAACTTCACCGTAAGGACGGATAACATATGTTTAGTTTGGCTGGAAGGGATGCATAACAGGAAGAGCAAACTGGCCCGCTGAGCCTTGTTAATGCAGGAGTTTGACTTCCAGGTAGAGCACGTGGTGGAGGAAACCAACAAACTCGCAGATGCACTGTCTAGGAATCCTTGTCCAAGTATAACGGTGACTGACGACGCTGAGTGGGAGGAGGCACTACCACCTTGCCAAGTCACCCTGGTAACAGGCAACATACCTCTTGTGTTACAAAGCGTTGCTGCCAACCGATCCAGAGAACTTGTTTCCTTAAATCTCTGCAAGGTTTTGAGGAAAGTGCACGTGGCATAAGAAAATTCTCTCGATGCTGCACAACGCCGAAAACACTGTGCCGATAGGTATTCCGAACATTGGAGGGTTTTCGACCGAGAAATACAGGTGAAGCCACCCGGTAACTGTAAAATGACGAACCTATGTACCAAAAGAAACACGGGAACTAGTGCTCATGTACGGACATGACAGCTTAGAACATGATCACCCAGATACGGAACAGACACGTAGGAATATCCAAAAATTCTTCATTTGGCCAGGAGTGCAGGGAGATGTACGTAAACATGTCCAGAGTTGTTTTACGTGCAATACCAGAAAGCTGCAGAGAACAGATGGCGATGCACCCCCAACAACCCTGCATACCCAGAACCATTTAAGACTGTCGCACTTGACATCATGGGCCAGTACCTATGTAGTAATAGCGGCAAACGTTTCCTTGTGGTAGTTCTCGATTTGTTCACCAGATGGATGGATGCATTCCCTGTCAGTAACGTCCAGACACACACTGTAGCCCACATCATGCTGAGTGAATTTTTCTCCATATGGGGTTACCCTGAATTTTTATTGACTGATAACGGTACCCAGTTTATGGGAAGGAAATGGAGGTAGTACTGTACAAAGTGAAGAACGGAACACCGTACCACCCCATAGCAGAGCCAACTGAGCACCGAAACCAGGATATGAAAATACAATTACGAGTACGGTTAGGAGAGGACCATACACGGTGGGCCGAACACATACCCGAAGTCGTGTAAGAAACAGGATAAACGCCGCTACCCGGAAAAACAACTGCAGAAATGGTCCAAGGCCGCGAACTGCACACACCCGGAGAACAACGGGAAAACTCCCCGATTCTGCCCAATATTAGCCCACCAACTGCAAATACACAAACTGGCGAGGGAAAAAAAAGAAATATACTGTAACACATGGGTACCGGAATGTAGGAAACAACCACCGGAATTAAAGCCCGGGATGTATGCATACATGAGAGAGAACCCGCTATCCACCGGGAGGAAAAAGTATTGCGCATAGCTGGCACCCAGATGGATTGACCCATTGAAAGTAGTGGAGAAGATGGTAAATTCCACGTTCCTAGCAAAGTTGGGGCCGAGACATGTGGTGAAACAGCACCGTGACGACCTGCATGTAGCCAACACACCTGTAGAGAAGAGAAGCAAGGAGATGACAATAAGCCCAATATCCTGGTGATCGCAATGTATCATACCAGGAAGTACACACAATAACGTCTACAACACGTGCACAAATGGCAACAACAACACTAGCTCTGGAAACCCATGCACAGAAATGTGAACACCGGCCTTGTAAACAACACGTCATTGAGGGGCTTAGCACCATCCAAACACTCCACACCAAATAAGGAAGGGGATGACAGTGTAATTGATAGCCACAGTGTACACGTAAATTGTAACACAACTAGTGCCAGAAACTCATTTTTTAGAGGTTTACCTGCACCCACAGGGGATAGTATAGCAGGGTAGGTCATGTAAACAAACTGCACCATGTCACCTGCAAGACGAGAGGTGACTCACCACCTAGTCCCAACAAAATGGTTCCGGCCTACACTCCACCCCCTACGAACACTGTATAGTAAAGAGGCCTCCGACGAGATCATGCCTCATCTGCCCTCAACAAGTGGTCCCAGTTCACAAACGGTCAGGGCCCGGCAGAGCAGGGCTGAGCTGCTTGCACCGTCTTGGTCTTCGAAGGAGGAGTCGTTTGACGCCGGCTAACAGCCAGCAGCAGTCAGGCCATGACGGCCCTCACAGCTCATGTGACACGTGTTGAACACATGCGCGCAGATGCCACAACCACAGACTTTCCCAAAATGAGATAAGTGATATTGTTTTCAGTGCCATGTATGTTTCTTTTTCAGGTAAAAGTGTTCTAACCTTTTAATATGTCTTTTCTAAAATATTGTGAAATGTAATTTCTCTAATTAAAAATATGAGCTGTGAGAAGAACAGGGACATTAATATTCCGACATAACTGCCTATAAAATGAACAGTTATCAAACACCAATATTTAACAATTTTAATTATTCTTATTATGTATTTAAAATCTCTTTTGTGCCTTTTCATTTTAAAGATATAAGTTTTGCTTAGCATGCATTGCATTTCCGCTTGTGTGAACCGCTTAAATAATTATTTTGCGCACTTGCGGCTTTCTGAAACTTAAATCAAGGGAACGAGGAAAGATGTCAGAGAGCACACGCGGCATGCGTAACTTAGAATCAAGTGCCATCCGCCTATGTTATAGGCTTTTGCATTGTAATTCCTGCTTCATTGCCATGAGCAATATTATGGGTAAATTTGTATGCTGACATGTATGCTTTAGGAGGTGATTATCCTAGAAGTAATACAATAACATTCTGCCCAGCCAAGCCCAGCTTAGTCTACCATGGTAAACACTATACTTTTAATTACGCCTGGGAGATGCTAGGGTTTTTGATACAGCATTCGACCGCTCAGGGGCAGGTTTACAAGGGGCTGGAGAGGAATCAAACCCTAGAGTGTGTCGGATAGAAGTGGATTCCCGCCCATGGAGCATGATCGTCCTCACTATTAGCTTCACCAATGTGTGAGGGGACGCCAGTTGTCATCAAACGGATGAAATGATTAGAGGTTTAATCTAATGTGATGATAGGGGTGCATGACCTGGCTGACGAGACTTTAGTTGGGCGAGTGGGGTGACGGGCTGGAACAAAATTCACCAATCGGCATGTCACGCGGGTACAAGAGTCGAGTTGCTCAGGGAGTCGAACCCAGATCACCTTTCCCGTTGCCAGTTTGATATCACAATATTTTGGGAGTACTGTGCCTGCAGGGTGTTTCATTCAGAAACGCCGTCCTGATTGTAATTTAACATTACTAAAGGTTTTCTGGGGCTGGATAGCAGGGTTGTCATGGGAAATAGCCTCATTCTCCTGACTTAACAATTTCTCCTGCTCTTCGTATTCCATTGTCGAATACCCAGGCCAATTACCACCGAGTAAATGGTCTAGCGAGGATGAGATATCCAAAGGGATAAAAGGAGAGATGGCTCGTGGTGTTTGATCCAGACACCTAACCAGCGGTTCGTCCTCAGACATGGATTGGGCGTTAGCTCGAGCAAGGACACGACATGCCCTACACCTTTGCTTACTGGGAGCACCACCTTTCGTATTGTACATCTGATTAATTGGATGAACACAACACACAAAGATAGGGAGCAAGGATCCTCTACATAAACAGCAATTCAACGTTACGTGGTTGTTTATTGTGGGGTGTGGTCCCTGGGGAGTAAACTCACTTATTATCATTAATACAGAATGCACAATTAAAATTAAAATGTTTTGCAAACAAACAAGAAGACTATGATATGAGAATCACGTACATAAAGAGGGTCAGACGAAGGCGAGCCTGAGGAAAGAAATCTATAGCTCCGCAACTTTACAGTGGCTAAATGTGAAAACTATAGCAATTCAATTTACAGCGGCTAGATTCAGTTAAAGGGAATCTAATCTGGTAGGCAATACGAAACGCAGCGGCTGGTTACTGCGGAGTCAAGGGCAGTTGACTTGGGTTAGGTTTACCGGGCGAAGGTGGGTTATACCTGTAGCGGGTGGACGTCTGCTGTGCAGGTCCTCTGCGACATGCAGGCTCGGAGAGAGAGAGATTCTTGATGCAGGTTTAAGGTGACGGTCAAGAGAGGAGGGTTGGCGGTAGGATGTAGAGAAAACCTTGGTCGGACTCGAAGAAGAGCCTTCTACAATCTGAGTGTAGGAGAGTCCTCCATGGACTGGAGTGAGAGCAGCAGAATCCTTTCTAACTGGAGGAAGGTAAGTCCTTGCAGACTGAGGAGGATGAGTCCTAGCGGACTGAGAAGAGTCTTCAGCAGACTGAGGGTTAGGCTCGCGTCTTCTTCGGCCGCCGAGCCCAGCATCACTCACTGGTGCTGGCTGCCGGGGCTGTATTTATACTAAATTTTCTCTGATCAGCAGTTCTTCGGGGTGCAGGAGAGTAGCATGGGGCACATTTATTGGGAGTGCAGACATACTGTGAGTTACTTATCGCCCCGCATGGAGGCGACGACAAATTAAAACCCCTGTCTCTGAGACGGGATGACTGTGACATCACAAGGTCACAGGGATGCTGTCGTTATCATTTTCGTTGTATTGTCTGTTGGTCATATATAGTTTTTTTCGTATACATATATATTATTATATTTTTCCGCTTTTAGCTTGCTGTCCTGTTTTACTCGATTCCTTCATGGAATTTTCTGGCTTCCTATGTATATATTCTTGACTACAGCATACCTCGCTTGCATTCTGTCATGTCTCGTAGAATTTATGTGTTTGAACATGTTTATTTGTTTATTGTCCCATTTTGTTCTTTATTTTGTCAGTGTTGTCCTAACTTTTTCAAGCAGTTTTCTAGCCTGTAATTTTCTAAGCGTTATATGTTGGTTTTTTTATATTCATATATTTTTCGTAATTAGTTGCTGTTCTTTTTTTTTTTGACCGTTTTTCCTCTTTGAATTTTCCAGTGTTTATATATATATACATACATACATGCACCCCCTCCCCCTCGGGTTGCTCGTCTTATTTAAGTATGTTTTCATTCTCAGTCCTGTTTTTCCATGACAGATATCTGCATCGCAGTGGCGAATGTCCAAAAATCTCCATCTAGTTATTCACCCCCATTGCACTGTTCATTCAAAGATCACAAAGAAAAGACTTCCTTTTTGTGTCCTAGAGAAAGGAATCTGGCAATTCAAGGTTATGCCCTTTGAGCTATGCAGTTCCCCTGCCACCACCAAATTACTAATGGAGAAAATTCTGCCCTTAGACATTGGCCAGGTGTACCTAGATGACATTGTGGTCATGGAATGAACATTTGAAGGGCACCTGGTACACTTAGAATCTGTTTTCAGAAAGTCGTTGCAGCCAACCTCATATTAGTTCCTAAGAAATGCCACCTTTTCCAAAGATAATTCATTTTGTGGGCCATGTTGTGTCGGCCAATGGGATTGAAACACAACCCGAGAAGACCAGAGAAATAAGAGATTGGCCTCTACCGAAAGGATAAAACTAAAATGTGAAGTTTCCTGGGATTATCTGCTTACTACCGTTTATTTTTACTAGGGTTTGCCACAATCACCAAGCCTCTGCATGAAGAGAATAAATTGAGGCAAAAAAAATTTTGTTGGACCCCGGAGTGTGAAGTTGCTTTCAATAGACTAAAGTAAATTCTGATACCTCCCACAGTACTGGGCTTCACGAGTAGAGAGGGTGAATTCATTCTAGAGATGATGCTAGTAATTTACGTATTGGGGCTGTGTTATCTCAGATTCAGGATGGAAAGGATAGGCCATTGGAAAACTTCATTAAGGTGCTACACACGCCCGAGAGAAATTACTGTGTGCCACGCAGGGAGCTTCTGACAGTGTTGAAGGTAATTGCACATTTTCACCCATATCTACATGGCAGATACTTCATCCTAAGAACTGATCATGCTTCATTAGGCTGGCTGCTAAACTTCAAGAACTGCAAAGATCAAATAGCTTGGGGGGATACAGCACCTGCAAGAATGTGTCTTTGAAATACATCACAAATCTGGACGCCTTCATAGCAATGCATATGCACTAATCGAGGAGACCATGTGAACCATTCTGTCGTGATTGTGAACACCAGGTGGAGAAGGTTGATGTATCGTGAAAAGCAAGGAGGACAAGAATTCAAGGCCCTGTATCTGGTGATCTGTCATCTACAAGGGATGAAAAGGACATAAGAAATGATGAGCGAAGTGACCCCACCTAGCATCCAATATTGGAGTGGAAGGAAACTGGGTGGCGACCGAGATGGGAGGAGATATCTATCCTAGGCGTACAGTGGAATTCCCTTGTACAGAATGGCATGCTCTACAGGAACAAGGAAAGTAATGATGCAAGACAAAGTCATTTACAATTGTTCTACCAAAGTGTGGAATACCAGAAGTGCTAAGAGAACTGCACAACACAGCAGCAGGTGGTCACTTTGGTGTAAATAAGACACTTGACAATTTTAGAATGAGATGTTATTGGCCGCATCATCGGTAGGATGTTGAAAAGTGGTACTGTCTGTGTGATGCATGTACTGCGAAGAAGGGTCCGAGGGTTAAGGGACTAGGTCACTTTCAGAAGTACACTGTTAGGGCCCCATTCGAGAGGATGGCAGTGGACATGCTCGGTCCACTACCAATCACTGAGAGGGGGAATCGGTACCTTCTGGCAACACAAGAGTATTTTACAAAGTGGCTCGGGATCGTACCGGTGCCAAACCAAGAGGCTGATGCACTTGAAGAACATGTTTACTCCAGGTTTGGAGTGCCACTGGAGCTTCATTCTGATAGAGGACAAAATTCTGAAGTAACTCTTTCCCAAGAGGTAACGAGGATTTTAGGATTGAAGAAAACCCGAACCAGGGCATTACATCCTCAGTCGGAGGGGATGTTCGAGAGGCTAAATAGTACCCTGGAACAGTATCTGGCGGTATTCGTAGAAGACAACCAAGTAAGATTGGGACTCCGAGGTACCCTTATTTCTCCTGGCGGCATATTGCTCGGTGGTCCATCAGACCACAAGGGTAACACCTTCAAAGATGCTGTTTGAGAGAGAGCTCCACCTACCTGGTGACCTGCTGTTTGGACATCCAGTGGAAGAAGAATATGCCATTAAAGTACGTCAAAATTTGGTTGGCATTCATGAGTTTGCCCGGAGGCACCATGAAATTAATAGTGACAGATTGAAAACACAATATGACCGGAGAATGCCGGGATAGGCTTTTCAGGAAGGAGAGGGGATGTGGTTGTACAACCTTCAGGGGGGGAAGAGATATTGCCCGAAGCTACAGAAATGTTGGGAAGACCCATATAGGATCTTGAAATAGATAAAGATGTGGTTTACCGGATTTGTTGACGGGGCTCTCGGGCAAAGCCTAAGGTAGTCCACATCGACTAACTGGCACTGTACAAAGGTCCTGTGTTGGAGAGTCTGTTCGGGGTAGACAGACTTATGGTGGGGGCAGTGTTATGTGCGTTCCGGCTCTGTAGGGGGGTGACCAACCTCAACCCCACTCCCCCAGGCAGACATGCTTGCTGCCCTGTCACTCGCACAGGTGGGGGGAGATGATTGACAGCTGTGACCTCTCTTGCATCACAGCCCCTCTTCCTCCCTCCTTCTGGAGAAGCCTATGAGATTACAGAAGGGGCAAGAATATTCTGGGAACTAGGGCCCCCATCCCAATGCGGCATTTAGAGAAATTTCTTGGCGATGGCCTACTACCCTATAAATACAAGACATAGCTGGACTGTCAGTAGTCTTTGGCGGAGGCCATCTGGTTGAGTGGGAGTGCGAAGTTAAGTACGGATGACGACTGGAGATTACGAGGCGATGGCGGATGAGGTGTGTGTGCTGTGAATGGACGAGAGGGTGTGAAACACGAGTGAAGGCTATTGTGTGTGATGGTGCTCTGAGAATTCTAGAACATTGAGGACTGGTGGGACATGGACTAAACTGAGGTGGAACTCTATGAACATGTAATACAAATTTTACTGTAAATATTGGAACTGTCAAATATGGACACATAATTTATAAGGATAATAAACTAGGTCTTACTACACTGTCTATTGGGACTGATTTTTAATTACTCAATTGCATTAATTTCAGATCTCCATCCATTAACGATCCTGCTCTAGCCCACTGACTTTGAGAAAGAAATTGTAACACTATTATGGCCTTCAATGATATCAGTTTATTCAAAACATGTGTGTCTAATGAAATAAATTAATGTTTCAGTACCAAATCCTCCAATTTTCCTGCAAGAAGCTAGTACTAAAAATGGATTTTATGCTAGTTAAAACTTATGCACAACGTTGTATTTAATCATTTTTGTTGAGATGGGCCATTCGATACTTCATTACCTTGATACCCCTTGATACTGGGCAGGCCTTATCAAAAGTATTGAGTTTCGCGACGGACATATCAATACTTTTATTCAATACTTTTTATTGACAGGTGTATAAGGCTTGGTCCACCATTTTCCCTATTGTCATGAAGCGGCACTGTTTATTTTGTTTTCGGCGGTTTACTAGTTTCGGAAAGTCTATGAAGTGTCGTATTTATTTAATGATTCAGCTAATTATTTTGTATCCATGGCAGAGAAACGTGTAGTAAGGATTGCAATAGAGCAACATGTATTCAGGAGTAGCAAATAGGAATTACGAACAGTAAGTCAGTGTGTATTGTAAATACAGTAGAACTTCTCTTATTACGACCCCTCATGGTTCCCGAGAATATAGGGCCGTAATAAAAAATTTGGATAATTTTGGGCCAATTTTGACCCACCCCTAACACCTATGCCCCTAAACTTGCTATTTTTTGCATGAAGTTCATGTTCAATCATCTCTAGCACATAATAAAACTACTTTTTAAATTAAATATAAATATTTTATTAGCTGGGCGTTTCCTCATTAATTTGATACCCAAGAAAGGCATATTGGACCACCCCTTGTCATAAAAAAGAAGGCCTAAACACAGTATGACATGGTCATTGAAAGTGTGTGAAAATATTAGACTATGTATTATAAAAATATAACTGAGCACTGTTGGAGATGCCTTGTGTTTGAAGCAAAACACAGAACTTTATTTATTGATGATATATATGAAGATACATTGGATCACTCGTGTGCTGGGGCAGGCAGTGAATACATTGTCGTGCACACGTAGCTGGGCGAGCGTGTAGATCCTCTGCAGCGCGGCGACTCGCATCTGTTGATCTGTCCTAGATCCTCGGGGCTGGACAGCTGTCAGTCAATCACTACAAGATTATTCTGGTGGGTGGGGGCGAGCCGGCTGCTGCCAGTGCCGTTGTTACAGGGCCGGTTCACTTCGTAACAGCGGCCCAGTGTTGATAAAACATGCTGATAGATGTGATTCATGTCAGTGTGTTAAATTTATAAAAAATGTAGGCGGCTTGTTGGCTTCTGCACTCGCACAATGAGGCCCGGCAATGTTTACAGGAATATAAAAATTGAGTGCAGTCTACTTGAAATATTAATTACTCCGAATTTTTTGTCAAAAACTTCTCATGTAACCTATAGAGACGCACACGGCCTTGCTCGCCAAAATATGGTAACATAAAAACACATCTTATTTGCACACACTTACTTACCTTTATTCACTTTACACATAAAATTGACTTCACAAGAAAAAAAAAACATCCCCCACCAAAAAAATTTGCATATTACTTAGGCATGGGCACACATAAACTTAAAAAAAATCATTAAAAAAGGGACATTGAATTAAATTTGAAGTTATACATACACTGATTAAGAAACTAGCCTGTAATGTGCCACTGATTTTACAGCAAAAGAAGACGGATAATGGAAGTGAAAAAAGACAGGGAGGGTAAGGCAGAGGCGGCAGCATGTGACTAGGACAAAGAATCTTTACTGACCTTGGCCCCTGCAGCTCCACCCCCCCCCCCCCCCAAAACCACCCTAGCTTCCGCGGACAATACACCAGTATCCTCTTCTGGCATTAAGTAATTTATTGCTTCACGTTGCTTGGGACAAGAAATATCAAAGTCTATGACGGCAGTTTGAGAAATGCGCGACCACTAACATCAGTAAAGACTAGTTTCCCATAGACTGAAAACGTAGATAATAGAAACTTATATCGCGGTTGAAGAAAAGGTCTACAAAAACAAATCCACGTATAACTGAAACCGTGGCGGTTCAAGATACCGCAGTTGGCGAGGGATTACTGTATCTCATTTTAGACGTGCCTCAAATTTTCAACTTTTTTGACCCAAACTTTTCAGGGTTCCTCGTGATTGGGTCGTAATAAATGAGGTCGTAATTTAGGGATTTTACTGTAATGTGTTTTGAAAGTGTGTATTGTAAATAATGTATTTTGAATTGGTTATTTGAATGTTTTAAATGTACGTGGCCTAAAAAACCACTATTTCAACTCCTTTTGTAGTGTAAAATTGACATATCTATTGTATTGTATGGAAAACAAACTTCATAAAAGCTATTTATGTCCCGAATGTGTTTAATATTTGAATTACCATACAAATCACATAATTATCACGTTTTATTTCGGTGAGAGTAAAACTTGACAGGTTATATAATAATTTGAATGTTTCTTTCATATGAGCAAATTTCGACTTGTCCACTAAAACAATATATAGTTAAATATGATACAGTCTCATAAGAAGAGGTGCAAAATAATGCTGTCTCATGAAAGACGTTAAACTAAAGTCTCTCCCAATCCACTGGCAATAAAATTAATGGAGTCCCAGCAGTATGACTTTGCCATAACAAAAGTAAGGTAAGTTGGAATGGTAACCTACATTGATCATAGCATTTGTTTGTTTACACTCGTTGTTTTATTCATAAGCCGTGTCCAAAATGGAAAATTTAAAGAATTAGGGTTTAGGAATTTAGGATGAATTGTTTTGAACGTCATGTAACAGCGCTACATGTGACTAAGGTGGAAACTACACGCTTGTGGAATTTCAATGTTATTTTGTTTGCCACCCTATCAATAAATTAAATTAAATTACCTTTCTCCCAAATATTTTCACATAACGTTGTCTTGTGAATAACTGATCTTATTTCTTTCTAGCCAATATCATTATTCTTATTATTTCTTCGCTCCCTGAATTTAACATTCCATTTCAAATAACAACCGATCAGATTTTTTTTTAGCAATTTTATTACCACATACAAACTTTATTTTAAAATAACTGTATGTTGATCTCTGATATTCCATTTTTCACAGTAAATACCGACGTTTCCACCACAATGCGGGAATAAAACGTAAAAAAAGAAAAAGAACAGGCAATTATATGGGCCTATTTGGGGATTTCACCTCAGTAAATTTTAGGCCCTAAATACCCAATATTTAGGGCCTAAAATTGGTCATGTGGTCAATTTAGTAACTTAAATACTGGTCTCGTAGCCGTTTTAGATACTGCTATTGACAGAGCAGCTGTGGCGCAAGAATACATTGTGGCCATGCTATGTTATTTCATACTTATTTTACTTGTTTAGTGTGTGCACAATCTGTTAAAATAACCAATGCAAAACAACAAACAGAATAATAAATTTAACTTCCTGCCGGTAACATAAGAATTGCTGTGGTTTTCTGTCTGGTGACAGCAATTCTCGCATTTCCTCTATTTGACTTAATCCAGAAAAAAATGTAATGCTTGTTTTTCTAAATAACAATGATTAAGCTTTCTTAGTTGGAAAATTGACATGCCTGATTTTTTTTTAGTAGTGGCGCGATACCCCCCCCCCCCCCCCCCCCCCATTTTCTCTTTCTTCCAAAGATACCCAGTATTCTGTGTAATTTCCATACTGTACAACCAGTCATCTGCATTTTACAAAATTCCAAGTAGATGTATACTTCAAATGGAAGAGTAAACGCCTGTTGCAGAACTCAGTCTGTTATATTGCAGTATACACCACAATACTTACTAACCATATCTTAATAACTTCTTTCTTGTATTTTGGTGAGTCCTTTATGTCCCAACACATGTGGCTGTTATGCATCACAGTTTTAAGAAAACATACAGATGTTTATGAATTTTCTTACAGCTTCCATAGTAAAGTGTTGAACTACCTAGCGTGAGTAGGAGTGAGTGAGGGAAGAGATTCGAGTGGCTCTTAACATTGAGGTCTTGTGAGCCGATAGGGGTGAAGCGAGGTGAGTATGGAGCAGCACAGGAATGCAAGGGCGGGGGAAATGGGAGATCCTCAAAAAAACTTTGTCTGCCGCAGTCCCCACATACCAAAATCTGGGAGTGGCCTCACTGGGAATCGAACTTGGTTCACCTTGGTGGGTGGTGAGTAGTCTAACCACTTCACCACTGTGGCCCCCTTGAAGTGGCCTAGGGGGTCAAGGCCGGTTTGGCCCCTGCCCTGATGAGCCTCTGAGTGGCCCTACAGTGTCATGCCCCCAAGAATGACAATCGCATCTGTAATTAATGATGAAATAATACTTTTTTATTTGTTCAGTCAGATGACCTTTGAAAACTTCAAAAACTAACATGGCTCATTTGTTACATGTCTGTCCTGAGAAACCAAACAGTTGTAGCAATTTGGTTAATAACTCAGTCGTATTTCAACCTTCTTCTTGATAATGATCAAAAAGCCCTTAATCAGGGCTCGTAACAGATTAATGGCTTCGAAAAAGTGACCTTTTTGTGTCAAAATGTGACCTTTAGTGAGTTTAGCATACATCAAATAGTGACTTAAAGATGACAAAAGAAGTAAAGTTGAAAATAAAAGTGGAAATTACAAGAAACCAAAATATGTGTACCACAAGCACCCCTATTTTTTGTTCTTTTATAACATTTATTTAAATAAGAATACAAAAGGTTTATATTATAAAAACAAAACAAAATTATTACAGTATCTTAACATCTTTGAAATACATCTGCATGATGAAAATTAGTACATATTGAAGCTGTCGGGTGAGACACAAGACAATTACGATACACTTTTACTTGGTGGGTGTGCCCCAGCGGTGTTTCCATACACAGCACTTTGAGACTCGTGTCTCAGGGATACTGTTGGTTCTGTGCATTCGTCTCACCCTTGCGTACTTACTAAAACACTTTCAATACTAAACATTGCACTGTAGAACACTTTGAGAAAGCTGCGTTCAACGCTACAAGAATATATAAGTTTACACTGGTAAGATTGTTTTTATTTATGCTAGTTACATTGTGCCGAAGAATAAACTTTACGTTTAACACTCGGACATGACTAGCCAGTTCCGGCGGGCACGTTACTTCACTTGCGCACTCCTAGATGGCTGATCCTCCGTGGTGCGTGATAACACAGTCTCCACAAGGTAAGGAGTCTACAGCCGCTATGATGGAGTATAGATTTTACCCACAGATGGGACACGGAGTATGAACATGAACTTTACCACATGCATTAATTTTAGTCACTAACGCCTACTCGTCGGGACACGTCCCCAAACCACGTGTTGTGTGGTAACGGTTGGTACACGTAGTGGGTTAGGACGGAAAATAGTAACACTGTCAAAAAATACATAAATATCAATGGGATAAATATGGGACATGACATGAACAGGCAAAATAAACATACAGATGGAAAACGCGTTATTTTACGTTTAAATTTGGCAAGAGTTGTCGACCTATATGATGGCTGTATTCAGAAAAATATTCCTGTTAAGAAACAAGCGTACAAGAGCTCGTAGCAAGCCGGATGGTGGGAAAATCCAAACATATGAAATGACAGTGTGGTCATACACAAAAACCATCAAACATCAAAATACATGAACCTTGAATGAAAAATAACACGTATTACCCTGAGATCAATTAAAGCGCACAAGATGGAACAAGAATTAGCCCTATAAATGTGGCGATAGCGCGGATACGGACTTGGTGGTAGCTAACCATGTGGCCATGGGCAATGTAGCAGTAACACAATTAAACGTGATTAAAACCCTGAAATACATACATACAAATATTATCCTTGAGGTGGCTTGCCGCAATGAATAAGAAATCACTGTGAAAAGCCCTTAACACTTGTAGATGGTGCCTGATATGAAAGTTGCACAGACTGCGTGACCTCTCCGACATTATTTCCCCTCATCTCGTTTAAGTTGTAAAAAGCCATAAGGGCAACATATTATTAAGTTAAGCGGATAGCATTACGCTTGGGATGTCCGGCAAACGTACGCGAAGCAAATGTTAACCAGTATACTAAAGTGAACTATGGAAATTTAACTCAGTGCAAAAATATGAAATGTGTACGTGACAGCGTCTTATCTCGCCAGCTCTCCTAGAACGACTGCCTAGAGGCAGGGATCGTGCGGACCTACCATGGCTACCTACACGGTTCACACAAGAGGAAGTGATATGCACGCCAAGTAAACTATTAATATTTATAATTTTAATGGCACAAAAAAAATTCGTACATTTTCACAACTAGACTGTTAATACTGAATTTCTGTTATTAATTGATTGACTTTTGAAAGGTGCTTAACCTAAATATCAGTTTCCTGTTCTTCAGCACCAGGCACACTTTGAATTTGAATATTACAACATTGCATAAACACTGAAATACAAACATATTACAACATTGCATAAACACTGAAATACAAACATATTACAACATTGCATAAACACTGAAATACAAACATATTACAACATTGCATAAACACTGAAATACAAACATATTACAACATTGCATAAACACTGAAATACAAACATATTACAACATTGCATAAACACTGAAATACAAACATATTACAACATTGCATAAACACTGAAATACAAACATATTACAACATTGCATAAACACTGAAATACAAACATATTACAACATTGCATAAACACTGAAATACAAACATATTACAACATTGCATAAACACTGAAATACAAACATATTACAACATTGCATAAACACTGAAATACAAACATATTACAACATTGCATAAACACTGAAATACAAACATATTACACTTTGCAAACAATTTTGGACTCTGAAAAGAAATACATAGCACTGAAAGAGATTATGCTGTTTTGGAAAAGTCCATACAGTGGTACCGCACACATGTTTACCACCATGTGTTCTGCTAGCAGTGAGCACCAGTATGGTCTGACTGCCGCTGGCTCTTAGCCAGCGTCAAAGTATTTAAAATGTTATCAACTGCGCTTGTGAAATACAAAATTTTTCAATTTCAAATATAATAAAAATGATTATTCTAAAAAAATTGTATGATTCGTACTTGTGAAATAACTGTTATTGCTATGTTTTTATTTAAAAAACGGAAATCAACTTTAACTTCTTTTTTTCCCACAGTTTTTCTACGTTTTTCACTGAACACCTTTACCTTGACTTCTGCCTCTTTCGGTTTTTATTGTAGGTAGGCATTGTAACTCGTATGCCACATACCTCACCATTTTCTAGTTTATGAGATTTGAATATGACATCAGACAATTCACTATTCTTTCAGATATTGCGGCTGTGGGTAGAGTTAGTGCCGTCATGGAGAGGAGTAGCCCTCTTCAGCATGTGTTCCCACTTGAGAGTGAAAGAGCAGCTTTTACTGTTTTTGTCACTGTTTGATATTTAACGTTGTCACTGAAATCTTGCTTTTTATAAACTGAAACCGTACATATCAACACACAAACACCTTGAGATCTCTCTTCTTTAGGCTCAAGTTGTAACAATTTCCACTCATCCAACACCACGTAGCACTGTAGGTAGCTGCCATGGCATATAGCTTGTGCAACTTGAAGCAACCCTCGGTAGAAAGGCTGCAAGCTGACGGCTCTGAGTAGTGGAGACTGCAGTGAAGATTTTGTGTCTGCACTTGAAAACAAGAAGTATTATCTATTCTTGCCATAGCCTGTCCTGTACTACCACAAAGCACAATGTCTGTAACAAAAAGGAGAGTTAATGGCTGAATATCCTGTCATTCTCAACTTTCCAAGCTCTAAAATACTGTTAGCATATTCTGCTCAGTTGAAGTCTCATTACTGAATTAGATTTGCAATAGAACATGTGTATTAGTGGCTCTTCCTCTGTAGCTGGTATACCGTCATGTAGTTTGTTTGTGTGGTCATTAGACTTATTGGTTGGGATTAATTCCATCAAATAACTTATTATTTCATCCCACTGGCCATGTAACCTCTCAGCGTGTGAAATTAGTGGGCCAATGGGGACAGGTTTATTAATTGTTGAGGTGGAATCTTCGAACTGCCCTGAACAATGTAGTAATCATCCTAGCGAAATGGCCTGTGTCAAAACCCTATATCAATATCAAAAGTACAAAAATATAAAACACAAAGATAGTATATAGGCCCTACATTCTAATTTTAAGAAGTTAAGAAATACTTTAAAAAATATTTAATGAAGTCCTGAAATGAAGTGCTACGCCAGACTGGGTTACAGTAGCCTGGAACATAACATGTAACTCTCACACTACACTCATTGGGGCAAGCTTAATACTCAGTTACAGCTAAGAAATGAGAATAGTTTTTACTATGTAGGGTGAAATTACATGAGTGCTTCATTTGTGTGAAAATTAAATAGAGTTTGCAGAAGGAATGGTTTGTGATGTGAGATATCCATTCAGCAATGACAATACTTGAGACCATACAAAAGAAAAATAACAGAAATACCACACAAGTAAATTAAATTACTACTTCTATTGAAAAATTTGTTGTAACGGACAGTAATTTAAATGGATTTAATTTTCAAAACAAATAAAGATAAACCAAAAAAATGTAGATTGATTTGCTGCTAATATAAAGCATTTTAATTTGGTTCAACCACCTGTCATGAATTATTAAAGTCTTTCATTTAGCTCCAGCATAACTCAACTAGTAAAGCAAAAATAAAACCAAAATGGCTACTGGGATTATATGAGAGATTTAAGGTTTCTAAAGAAAAAAAAGAAATAATGAAAACGTTTCAGTTGCAAAATGAAAGTTTAGCACAAGGTTAGCGTAAAATTCGGTGCAGACAGGACAATCCATAAAAAGGTGAGTCAGCATCTATACCACCTGGACTGACGGAGATAACCTTCATGATCACTTCTTAATGTAAATATAAATAACTGTCTAGCCATTTAAGCCATTTCTTAATAGTTTGTCAGCACATTTCATTCTCAATACCAACAAAAACTTAATAAAATGTTTTTTTTTCCACTGACTTATCAGTCGATAACAATAAATTAAAATGTTAGCACATGAAAGAAAACTGTTTACAAAATCAAATTCTACCAAAAAAGGCGAAAAATAAAATTAAAAACATTCAAATATAATGTTGCCATTACAACTACACACCATTATACAAGACTTGATTCAGAATGAAATACAAGTGAATTAAAACAAGATTTAACTAGACAGCCATTAGTCACAAACCTGCTGTATGGCGAGACACAGGCAGGCCTGTCACATAAAAGTAAGCATTAAAAATCCTCACTTTTCCTAACCAAAAAGAGTCAAAAAATTTAACCAATTGCAGTGAAGCAGCTAAAAGGATACAAAAAAATTTTAAATCTAGAAACAAACATTATGTAATTAGCATGAATGAACTCACCAAGAATAGTTGCTTCATCAACTTCAGGGACATTTCATCTTCTGCGCAGTTATGAAAATGTTAGCTGATCACATCATTACACAGAATTGTTGAAACAAAAATTTAAATAACAGTCAATTTAAATTGTGGTATACCAGTATTTTGTGCGTATTTCTATTAAAATGTCCACTTATTTATTCATTACAAATTGTTCATGATAAAAAATTAATTAATTCTTGATTTTGAAAATAATTTCTCCAACATAAAATATTTACTTTTCTATCCCTTCTTCTTCAGGCTAAATTGTCATTGGCCTTCTCTTTCTTCAATTTTCTAATCTCGTTTGTGATTTTCCTATTTTCTGCTTTTGCCGTCTTTGTACCACACGGCTATTAATGTTTATTTTCCAGAAAGTCTCTGTATTTATGTCTACCTCTGGCTGTCCTTACAGAAAGTAATATCTTCACGTCCATAGGTACATGAATTATCCCATCGTAGTACTTTATTTAATCCTAGACAGTCGGTTGGTCAATCATTGATTCTTCGTATAGGTTTTCCATCGACAGTAATTTATTTGATGATCTACATTTAACAGAGACACTGCCATAGACAATAGTTGAACAACCTCCGAGTCACAACTATAGTATTTGCTTTGCACTTATCCTCCCAACTCGCCCTCACCACAAGTGAGCAACACTTTCGCTCCTGTTGCCATGTCATCCTCTCAGATGACCCTAGACTGCAACATGAGAAAAACAGTGGTCCAACTTTCACCATTTTAGGCAGCACAATTGAAACATTGCAGGTTCTGGGGTATATTTATATTTACACATTTTCATTATATATAATTAAGGAATACTTGCTTATGTTGTCACTATATTTTGATATCTTTCCAAATTACATTTTAATATAAGAGTTAACAGTATAATATTTGGTTTATTTTAATAGTTATTTACATAGAGATTCATTTGTTTCTAGACAGTATTCAGTATTAATATTTGTTATTTTTCATTTTTTCCTAGAGTGTACAAAGCAATTAAATATGTATTAATCATAAGACTATCTTGGTTGTCTTTCGTCTCGCCATTGCTGATTGGTTGAGAAATGTGTCACGACCAGACGACAGCCAATATGTACTGTAATTTGCTGTAAGTTGTTTAAATGTGAAAAATCATTAACTTTTGTGAAAAGGTGAATTTGTGTAAGAAGAATATTTAATTATTTAAGTAATGTGTTTGGTAATTGAATCATTTTGATACGAAAACTAAGGAAGATGAAAATTGAAAGAAATAATATCGGATTGCTGTTTAAAACTAATTTCTGCACATACAGTAAATCTCTCTTAAGACATTTCTGAAGGAACTGAAAAAATAATGCTTCTTAAAAGGGTCTAATTACATGTAAGCATATAGACAAGGTGCATAATTATTCAACTTATTAGGCAGGAAAACGTCTTATGTGGGGACTTCTTAACAGGGTTTCACTGTATTAATTTTAATTGAAATGTAACACAGTATGTGGTGTTTATGGAAAGGAAGCTTCCATCATACAAACCAGGAGAGGCTTAGATATCATACAAACCAGGAGAGGCTTAGATATCATACAAGCCAGGAGAGGCTTAGATATCATACAAACCAGGAGAGGCTTAGATATCATACAAACCAGGAGAGGCTTAGATATCATACAAGCCAGGAGAGGCTTAGATATCATACAAACCAGGAGAGGCTTGGATATCATACAAGCCAGGAGAGGCTTAGATATCATACAAACCAGGAGAGGCTTAGATATCATACAAACCAGGAGAGGCTTAGATATCATACAAACCAGGAGAGGCTTAGATATCATACAAACCAGGAGAGGCTTAGATATCATACAAACCAGGAGAGGCTTAGATATCATACAAACCAGGAGAGGCTTAGATATCATACAAACCAGGAGAGGCTTAGATATCATACAAACCAGGAGAGGCTTAGATATCATACAAACCAGGAGAGGCTTAGATATCATACAAACCCAAGGAGAGGCTTAGATATCATACAAGCCAGGAGAGGCTTAGATATCATACAAACCAGGAGAGGCTTAGATATCATACAAACCAGGAGAGGCTTAGATATCATACAAGCCAGGAGAGGCTTAGATATCATACAAACCAGGAGAGGCTTGGATATCATACAAACCAGGAGAGGCTTAGATATCATACAAACCAGGAGAGGCTTAGATATCATACAAACCAGGAGAGGCTTAGATATCATACAAACCAGGAGAGGCTTAGATATCATACAAACCAGGAGAGGCTTAGATATCATACAAACCAGGAGAGGCTTAGATATCATACAAACCAGGAGAGGCTTAGATATCATACAAACCAGGAGAGGCTTAGATATCATACAAACCAGGAGAGGCTTAGATATCATACAAACCAGGAGAGGCTTAGATATCATACAAACCAGGAGAGGCTTGGATATCATACAAACCAGGAGAGGCTTGGATATCATACAAACCAGGAGAGGCTTAGATATCATACAAACCAGGAGAGGCTTGGATATCATACAAACCAGGAGAGGCTTAGATATCATCATGCTTTGAGAAAAGCAACTTCAGCTTGTCAAAGGGAATGGCTCAGTATTGTTAACTTTCACATAAGGAACATGTTCTAGAGACATTGCATTGTTTGTCTGCATGCATCATTTGTTTTATTTGATCCCTCAAAAATTTTTGTTTCGTGTGTTTCTATTTATATTACTTCACATGAAGTTGGCACATTTTCTCACGTGCTGGACAGATATTTATACTTTCTCGTCAATTTCCAGATGCCTTCCATGCACAGGTATCTTAAAATCTTTCTGTGTAGTAGATAGTTGCTTTGTGTCTCGCTGTAACCAAACACTGAACATTTAATTCTCCAACCGAAAAACTTTCATGGTTCCTTCTTGGATATTTCTCTCCATAACAAGCTATGGTGATTTTTAAAAGCTCTCTGGAACTTAATTAGATTTTCCTGCTACACAATGCTTTACTCCCCACTCTGCTTTTCATTTCTTGAAATTGCAGTACATAATTGTCTAGGGCATAATATATTCACTCACAGTATATTAGTACTGATACAGTTCAAAAAATATGTATATTGATGACAAAGCATTCCATGTTAAATAACTGCTACCAACTGCTTAAATTTGGTAATCAATGGAAATGGCATCACAAGTTAAGAAGCGCATATTCGTCACCAAAATCATTAATTATTCCTGAAAGTTTAAAAATTCTAACTTCAACTGTCTTGCATTTGATATATCTTTGAAGTATATAATTTTGGAACAAGATAACATCCATGAAAAATACAATTATGCAAAAACAAACATATGGTTCATTAATGGTAATATTAGTTTTGTTGATAGTACAAATAAAATATAGTAAATTGTAGCAAGATATCTTATTTAATGTTTGTTGAGTATAAGAAAATAATACAAAACCCAGCAAATATATTTTTACTTATACAATGCATTCAGTTAAGTTACAACACTAGTAAGTAAAGCCAAATGCACGCATTACGTAGCCCGTTCACTTGAGTTGTAATGAGTGCACCGGAAGTGTTGGTTATGCTAGTTACAAAACCTATTTTTGAGAAGCAACATTCTAGATGCAAGACGTCCAACACACGAAGTAACGTCCACAGATGACTCTTCATGTCAGAATGGCTGTAACTTTGATGTTCATAGTGATAGTGCCAGATTTATATGTTCAAACTCAGTACCACACATTACACCAACTATCTGATAGATTGAACAGCAATCTATTGAAAATATAAAAAGGTTAGAAGTGATTTTTGTTGCTTGGATACTGTGGTGCAAACTCATTTCTAAAATGTGCTTTTATTGAGAAACAAGCGGAACACACATCTGATAGAGCACACTGTCATTGCTAACACTTACACATACCTGTGATGTCACATACTGCGTTCATGCAGAGCCATCTATGTAAACAATACAGAACTACTACAACTTCTTCATTCAAAATTGTCACACACAACATTCTCCCCCAATTTTGATTTACCTAGGCCCTCAACACATTTTACTAACTTACAATAAGGTAAGGCCTTGGTTAAGCAATCTGCAAGTTGATCAGAAGTTTCTACATAATACAACCTCGAAATCTTCCTTTCAACTACTAAATCTTTCACAAAATGAAATTAGACAGAAATATGCTTTGACCTTTTTGTTTCAAAAATACTGCATATATTAATGCAGGATTTATTGTCCTTGAATATTACAATAGAATCTGTGTTAAATTGTTCTGACATTGCAGGATGTGTAGTTTTAACTGCCTTATAATTCATTTTACATCTGACATTTGGTTAAATTCCCTATTTATTTTGTTAGTGGGTGTAATATGCTAAATTTTTCTTTGGTGCCACATGGAAAAGTAAGGGCTTATCAATTTTAATGCGGGGCTGTATTACAAGCTGTTATCTGTAGTGCGTTGGCATTTTCGAGTCCCAGCGTCGGAGCGAGGTTGCGTAAGAAAGGATTTTTTTCTACGTCTTTTAATTTTTCCCAATTGTCAGCAGTACGTGTTGGGAAATTTTCGCTGTGGCGTAGAGTTTAACCAATAGGAGGCAGCGAGCCCTGGCCAAGGCCTATTTTTAGATTTGTAGTTTTAGAAGAGAAGGTAGCCATGCATCGAGCTGCACTTCCAGGTCCTTAGTCCATGTAATGGTTTTTGTACAACCTGGAAGGAGGTAACATGGTGGGCGATGCACTCACGATGTTTCTCGCTATGCGAGTTTTTGGAGGAACATTAATTAGTTCGTTACTACTGTGACACTGTTGATGTTCAAAGTTGACCTTTTGAGTTCACGTGTCCGTGTTTGTGCTGTGAACTGTTTTGGAAAGTTAAATAAAACTGATAAATATTCCAAACTGGAATTCACATTCTTTTCATTTGTTCAACATGGCGCCTGAGTTTTGTGTATCAACCGACTGAGCTAGACTGGACTGTGACTCTCATACAGACTCTCTGTGGCAGCACTAGCAAGATCCACATATTCAAACTCAGTGCTAGAAAGTCTCACACAACTTTGTTTCTTGCTTTTTCAAGACACATTGTTACCAAAAACTTGGACAGAATATCCTGAAACACTCTTTCGGTCAATAGTGTCATTAGCAAAATCTGCATCACCATAATATTCTGTCACATCTCTACCATCCAACTTGGAATAACATAAACAATAATCTTTTGTTTTGTTAGTGTATCTTAAAACATTCTTCAAGTGTTTAAAATTTATTTCATTATAGCTATTCTGAAATTTACCAAAATATGGACAACTACCCAACATTAAATACATAAGAGATCCTAATTACTCTTTGTAAAGGAGTTCCTCTGTACACTCACTAGATGGACTTAAATTCAATTTAGGTTCCATAGGGATATTTGATAGTTTACTATTACACGTACTGAACTTCTGCAATATTTTTCCAATCAACTTCTTTTGACTTATCTGGATCAAGTTGTTTTCAAAAATTGTCTCAAGACCCAAAAAATTAAATAATCCCTTGTTGTCATACATTTCTTTGATTTCAGATTGTTTGTTTAATTCCCCCTTAAGACAAACAATTTTTGAATTGTCATCAGAGAAAATTAATAAATCATGTACATACACAAAGATGATTAAATTATGTTTCATAAAAATGCATGGATCAACCAAACGTCTGTCAAAGTCCAGACTAATTAGGACTTCCTTTAATCTATTATACGAATACTGAGATGATTCTTTAAGGCCATACAAACATTTCAACAGTTTGCAAACAAGATTTTTGTTACCATTCTCCTCTTTTACTATAACACCTTCAGGCACGTTCATGTAAACTGGTTTATCCAATTCACCATATAAGACTGTGCACTTAACATCTAGCTGGCCGATGCTCCATTCCTTCTGGACTGCAATGTATAGTAAAGTTCTTAGAGACGTAATCCAAGCAACTGGTGAATAAACTCCTTCCACGGTCTTTGAGTCCTGGAAACACTCCCTCGCTACATGTCTTGCCTTCTTGATCTTCAGGCCCAATATTTCCTTGTCAGTAAAAACCCACTTCGAGTCAATTATGTTTTCTCCGCGTGGTTCCGAAACCAGTTCCCACACATTATTTTTCTCTAAAGTGTGAAGTTCCTCATCAATAGCTGTCCTCCACCTGGCTTCCAATGTTTTTTCAAATGTGTCTGGTAACTCAGATGGTAAAAGACCCGCAGGTAAGGCCGCTACAAAACTAGTATCAAACTCTTGCAATTTTTTCTGGTTGTTTCTTCTTTCGTTGCCTCCGTCTTGGTAAATTCACTTGGACCAAATTTTCTTCTTCCAGGAAACCAAGGAAATCTTCTTCAGGTTCTTCTTCAAGAGTTGTACTGTCTGTCAATTCACTTTTCTTATCCATTTCAGGAAGATCTAAGATAGGTATACCACTGCAAGCAGTAACTATCTTGCTCTTGCTGTTGTCCCACAATTGGTATCCATTAGCGGTGTAATCCATCATAATTAGTAGTTTTGATCTTGGATCTAGCTTTCCTTTGACATCTTCTTTTGGAATATGGGCATAAAGTACCGTTTCCAAAACGTTAATCTTCTTTGAATCACAGTAACCACAACCGCAGGACATCCTTCTTTCAGAGTTCTAGTTGGTATTCTGTTCAATACGTATGTTGCAGCACAAACTGCTTCTCCCCAGAATGTATTTTCAACTTTAGACTCTAGCAACATGCATCTGACTCAGTCCAATAATGTCCTATTGAAACGTTCACTCAAGCCATTTTACTCTGGATTTCTTGGAATAGTGTACTCTACTTGGATACCTTTTGTCTTACGAAATTCAATAAACAGTCTTGAGCTATACTCTCCCCCATTTTCACAACAAATACGTGATATTCTAGTTCCAAATTTTGCTGTTATCATAGCCTCATACTCTTCAAATTTTTCAGGGCACTCTGACTTGTAAGAGAGTAAATAAACTACAGCAAAATAGGAAAAATGATCAATAAGTGTAACTATGTACCTTTTAGAATCGTAGGTCGGGGGAGTAATAGGCCCAATTACATTTGAAGATCCCACTTTAAGGATTTTAGTAGGTTTCTTTTCTAATGTTAAGCTTTTGAAACTTTTTCTAGTTTGTTTTCCCTGCATGCAGATATCACAAAAAAATTTGGAGAGAAACTATATGAATGACACATTCTTCTGTGAATAAGATGCTCATTACTCATCGTCAAGGCAGTGCTAATATCCATTTGGAATTTAATCATATAGAGATTACCAATCACATTTCCTGTCACCACAACTGTAGAATTTTTATTCAAAATCTTCACTTCCGCATTATCGAATAATACTTTAAAGGAGTGACTCTCAATTTTTTTAACTGACAAAAGATTAAATTCCAAATTATCACAAGACGGAACATCTTTTATAGTGATAGGCTTACCTTCTCGTGATGTAAGTTTTACAGTCCCACTCATGTGTGCTTGTAGATGAACACCACTTATTGGACACGAGACACTGTTTGTTTACATTCTGGTCGCGGTTCGCCGCAACAAAGGTTGTACCACAATCAGGTTCACACCTCTGGTGAACATTGGTTGAACTTACATTAAGTTTTCTCAAAGAAAATTTACACTCACTTCTCTAACGACCTTTGCGTCCACAATTAACAGTTAAATCTAAATGGCTTATTAGTGTGTGTTTTATTTCCACTATTATGTACGTATTTATTCTTCCACTTGTTTGAGATCAACTTTCTCATTGAATTAAACGCAACTAACCTTCCTTCATTACTTTTTTTTATCACTCTGCCATAGTTCTTGAAAGAGGGCATTCATCACGTTATGCAAGTCAACATCTGGATGTTCACTAAAGATTATGTCAATAACCCGCTTCACCGTATCATAACATTCTGGCATCGATAATCGGAGAAGAGTTATTATTTCAGCATCTGAAATGCTATCACATGAACTTTTAAGTTTGTTTATCGTATTTTCAAAGACGTTGATGAATTATTTTAAACTTCCCCAAGTGAACTGGAAATTGTTGTTTTTATCCATAATGGATTACAGCACATTGTCCGCCAAACACTGAGTGATTATATTTCTAGCCTTGATATCACTCATTTTATATTCTTTCAATTCCTTTTCTTCTTTGAAAGGCTTCTTCATAAGTACTTCTGCAACATGGGACTGTTCTAAGATCAGAATAATTTTGCGCTTCCAAAAAATGTAGCCCGTACCATCAAATGGTTCCGCAATTGTGCTGAATTAACAAACGTACTGCCATTTTCACTCTCATTACCTATTCTGACAGGTATTTTTACAGTTTCTTGGGATAACACTGGGCCCATAATCTGTTGCTTGGATACTGTGGTGAAAATAACATGCGCACTAATTTCTAAAATATTCTTTTATTAATAAACAAGCAGAACACACATCCGACAGAGCACACTGCCATTGCTAACACTTACACATTACCTGTGATGTCACATACTGCGTTCATGCAGAGCCATCTATGTAAACAATACAGAACTACTATAACTTCTTCATTCAAAATTGTCAAACACAACCAATTTTTTATGCGTATCGGCTTCTTTCATGGTTAAAATAGAGATATACTTTTAGTGTTGAAGCAAATTAATTATTTAATTTTATTATGCTGGTGTTTGTTTTTTGTATGTATTACAGTTTGGAGCAAGCAAATATTTGTACATTGATAAAATCTGTTCTGCATGTCATGTTGAACCTGGCAAACAGATGGAAGTATTGTTAAGTAGAGTAATGTAATAAATAAAGCTAATGAAATAAAATCTGCCAGAAGTGTATCTCTTAGCTTAATGCCAGTAAAATTTTCCCAGGCAATTATCTATAATGCACTTTAATGAAAGTATGTGTTTGCAAAAATTTAAAATATTGGCATTCAGGTATCAGATCAGTAGAAACTTTAATAGTGGAACCCGCATCAGTATATGATTTTTTAGTATCGGACCATCAATAGAGTAACCATAATGAAATGTTAAAGACATTTTATACTTACATAGTGAGTTTATGTTCTTCTGTTAATTGTATTTTTGTTGTTTAGGTCCCATGGTTTGAGTTTACCAAGCTTACTGCAAGTGAGAAACCAGATTATATAAGGAGAAGTATATTTCCAAATAGTTCCAGATAACAAGAGACCATATATCATTCCTGGAGAAGATTATCATCAACAATAACAAAACCACATATTCAGAAATGGTTACCCATTCTTGCACAGAATTTACACTGAGTTAAAAAAAAACACCATGGGTTTGTAAACTTTACCATGCTCTCCTTTTTTTCTGTTCGTAATATACATCAGTAAATAATCCACGAATTAAGTGTAGAACACTCAATTATAAGTTTTATGATAATTGTGTAGACTTAAGACACTTTTAACACAATTTGTGTCATTTGGCAAATATGATATTTTTAAACACATACCTAAGAATAAAACTGATTGTAATGATAGTGTTACTTTCACACATTCATGGATTTTATAATTTTTCACACATTTTAGTACCTTTAGAATGATGAGACAGTATTACACTTTCAGCAGTTAATTGCTGTTTGCTTATCAGCAAAGACATACCCAGTTTTATGTACTCCTGCAGAGAGGGCAGCCACTTTCCTTTCTACTTTAAGATTGTGGCTTTGCTTCCTCCCTCCCTTACAGTCACACTTGACTACTTCCTCTTCCATACCCAGTCACAGTTGCATACTGCCTCTTTCCTTCCGAGTTACAGTTGAGTACTGTCTCTTCCCTATCCAGTCACACTTGATTACTGCATCTTCCCTATCCAGTCACAGTTATTACTGCCTCTTCCCTATCCAGTCACAGTTACTACTGCCTCTTTCCTACCCAGTCACAGTCGACTGCTGCATCTTCCATACCCAGTCACAGTTGACTTCTGCCTCTTCCCTACCCAGTAGTAGTTGACTACATACTCTTCCTTACCCAGTCACAGTTGATAACTGTATCTTACCTACCCAGTCACAGTTGACTACTTCCTCTTCCTGCCCAGTCACTGTTGACTACTGCCTCTTCATACCCAGTAATATTTGACTACATCCTCTTCCTTACCCAGTCTCAGTTGACTACTGTCTCTTACCTACCTAGTCACAGTTCACTGCTGCCTTTTCCCTATCCAATCACAGTTGACTGCTGCATCTTCACTACCCAGTCACAGTAGAATACTGCCTCTTCTCTACCCAGTCTTAGTTGACTACTGTCTCTTCCATACACAGTCACAGTTCACAACTCTCTTCCTTACCCATTCACAATTGAGTACTACCTCTCCCCTACCCATTCACAGTTGACTACTGCCTCTTCACTACCCAGTCACACTTGATTACTGCCTCTTCCCTATCCAGTCACAGTTACTACTACTTCTTTCCTACCCAGTCACAGTCGACTGCTGCATCTTCCTTACCCAGTCGCAGTTGACTACTTACTTTCCTTACCCAGTCACAGTTGGATACTGTCTCTTCCCTTTGATGTCACAATTGGCTACTTCCTCTTCTCCCTAACCTGTCGCAGTGGACTATTTCTCTTCCTTACCCAGTCACAGTTGACCACTTCCGATTCCTTACCCAGTCACAGTTAACTTGTGCCTTTTCCCTACCCAGTCTCATTTGACTGCTGCCTCTTCCTTTCCCAGCCACAAATGAGTACTGCCTCTTCCGTACCCAGCTACAGTTGTCTGTAGCCTCTTCCTAACCCATTCACTGTTAACTACTGCCTCTTCACTATCCGGTCGCAGTTGACTACCTTCTCTTTCTTACCCAGTCACAGTTGATTACTGCCTCTTCCCTACCCAGGGACATTTGACTATTGCCTCTTCCCTACCTAGTTACAGATGACTACTTCCTCTTCCTTAGCCAGTCTCAGTTAACTTCTGCCTTTTCCCTACCCAGTCTCATTTGACAGCTTCCTCTTTATTTCCCAGTCACAGTTAACTACTTCCTCTTCCTTACACAGTCACAGTTGACTACTACCTTTTTGCTATCCAGTCACAGTTGACTCCTGCCTCCTCCCTCCCTAATAGTCGCAGTTGACTACTTCCTCTTCCTTACCCAGTCACAGTTGATTACTGCCTCTGCCCTACCCAGACGTTTTAAATAGTTTGCACAATAAATAATTTTTTTAATGTATGTGATGCCAATCTTTACTGAGAAACTTTGTTAGTTCCCTAATTCAAATACTAAATCATGAGGATTATTCATTGCTGAAACCAAATCTTTCACAGTTTTTTGTAACAGTAATTGTATAATAATTTCCTTTCAGGGAATATTATTTATTTGTTGTATAGATTATGTGTGATGCCTAACTTCTTTTATTATTTGTTGCGCAGTACTTTTATTTTATGTCTTCTTGTCTTTCTGCCATTAATGTGGCATTGCTTGTGTCTGGTATAGGAGTAAATGCACTCAACACATTTGGTGATATAAACATTAAGTTATGATATTCATATTTTAGTGATAAGTGTACAGGCCCGAATGAACTGATTTTTTTTTTCTTCCAAATTTTGAATATTTGTTTTCATCTTATTTATTTTTGGTAACCTAGGATTTTTTCTCTTATTAAAACACAAAGAAAACTTTCCCAAATTTTACATTCAATTCATGTAACGAATAAAAGAGGCATTAAAACTTGATATCCAATAATTATTTAACAGATGTGTCAAACTCTGAACTGAAGCTACTTACTCACATTACATTATAAACATCTTAACTCTTCAAGTACTATTTTTTTTTTATAAAATTTACCGTAAATAAATAGTAAGAATAAAAAAAATTTACTCCACAAGCAAATAGAATAAATGTAACACACCATTACACTCAAATCAAAGCTCTACTTGCATAAGTAACTCATCAAGAAATCTAATATTTTAATTTCTCAACAGAATGCTACTTTGTAAGCCAGGCCCTCAGCAAATTTTTTAATTAACTGTGAAAAGTTTAATGTGCGTGCAATTGTATTTTCTATTGAAAGAATAGCTATAGATGACAGTTGTTCATCTAGCATCTTTGATCGGAAGTACGTCTTTGCTAGTTTCAATTTTGAAAATCTCATTTCTGCGGTAATCACTGGTATATGGATTGTCAAAAGAATTCTCAGAGCGTTCAACACATAGAGGGAGCTGTCATAGAGATTATTGTGGTTTATGAACTGAAAAAACTGCATGGGTCTTGAAGGAATGGTGAACTTAAGGAGTAACACTCGTCCTCCAACCCTGCTTGGTTTGTGTCGACTTTATCACTCTCCAGCTGAGCTTCATGAAGATTTCTACAGTGAGTGGACAAATGTTCTCTGACTAGAGGTAGATTTCTACAGTGAGTGGACAAATGTTCTCTGACTAGAGGTAGATTTCTACAGTGAGTGGACAAATGTTCTCTGACTAGAGGTAGATTTCTACAGTGAGTGGACAAATGTTCTCTGACTAGAGGTAGATTTCTACAGTGAGTGGACAAATGTTCTCTGACTAGAGGTAGATTTCTACAGTGAGTGGACAAATGTTCTCTGACTAGAGGTAGGTTTTCTAAACTATAGACAAATACCCACACAAGTTTGTGATCACTAAAGAGATGAAAATGTTCTTTAAATGAAGCTGGGACTTTATCTAGAGTTGGGTAGAAAAATATCTCAGAAATATCTCTTCTGCAGTTTGTCGCATTCTCTCATCAGGTACCTCATATTCAACCATTTTCTTCTTTCTTAAAACTCACCTGTTCTCTATAAATACCACTTCAGTTTCCAAAATTTGTGCAATCTCTTCTTAATTCTGCCTTGCAATGGTTGTCTCCTAAAGAGAATATCATACCAGACGAGATGAGAAATTAAAAATCTAAAATCAGTTCAATCATATAAGGCTTCATGGTGCAAACCAGAATCAGCTGCAGTCCTTTCTGAAATGTCTTCCAAAGCTTCACGAATTTCTTTTGGCTCAAATCTGACAGTTCTAACATTGTTGATGCGGCATTCTCGCCTTGTTTTACTTAGTGATTTCACAGTGAGCTTTGAAACGTGCTTTTGCAGAATGCTCTAACATTGAACATAAGCAGCAAACAGAATGTAAACTCTATTGAGAAGTCCAATCCAAACAGTATAATCCGTACTGTTGTTTCTGATGCTACGTCAGAAGCTACCAGATTTAATGAGAGTTAGCCACATGGGACAAATGAACCCGTTGAGTTGACAGCCTGAATCCTTGTCTTCATATCTGCTGCAATGTTGTGACCTTTCCCATCCATATCCTCCAATCATGCTCTGTCAAAGTATCAACGATTGGCTGTGAGAGGTCTTTGTCAGTGGTACTCACAACCTCTTTAAAGCCAATCAAATGTTCCTTTACTCAAATCAAATGTGATGAAATATCAACTAACTTTAAAATTATGGATATTTTTTCAGAGTGACTTACCTCAACGGTACTTTCTATAATAATAGAAAAATATTGAGCTTTCTTTAAATCTGAAATTATTGTATTGAGTACTTATTTGGTTAAAATATGTATTATCTTGTTTTGGATCATCTTGCTGGCATAATGGCCCCCTCATAATTTCATCAAACTTTCCCAGCAATTCAATAAGGCTGAGAAAATTTTTATTGTTAGGAGGAAACTGTTTGTCAGATTTGCATCTAAATACAAAGTTTTGTTCGGCCAAAAAAACAAAGTTATAGCCATTATGAATCTCTCTAAAACACATTTCCAGTGACTTATTTCTTGCTGGTGGGCTGTATCAATTATCTTTTCAGTCTCCAGCCTTCTTTCTACTTCTGTCCAATCACAAGAAGATCTAAAGAGTGTGATAAAGGGCATCATTTAGAGCGTTTTAGAGTTCAGTGCAACAGCAAATAGAGGTCAAACAAGTTTATGCAGAAGAATGAGATTTTTGCGTGCCGTTATGGAAAACTAAAATTAGGAATATCTGTTTTCAAAATTTCGTTAACATTCTTATTAATATACAATTTTAAATAATAAGTTGCAGAAAATAAAGTAATTGGAATATCGACAAAGTAAAAACTAAAACAGCTGTGTGTCACCTTCGTTCATAGTAGATGGTTTATAGAAAGAATTATTTTTACACAAAGGCAATTTATATGCATATGCGTAATGCACTGCAACACCATGTTGAGCCGAAAATATCCCACCTCACTACGTACAGATAGGACACTTATGTTATCCCTTCAGCACGAAACAAGCGGAGTAGATAATGCTGACCATTTAAGGGGTCGTGTTTCCTGCTGTGTACCTTAGCCACTGTTCACAGCATTGGTGTCAGTTGGAGTGGATGGATTTGGGGGGGGGGGGGCAGATAGGAAGGTCCAGCTGCTCAGGGGGGAGCAGGTGAGTTGACAAATGCAATCCCCCTCCCTCCCCCCTTGCGTATCTTGCAAATGCCATTTCATAACAAAAGATGCTGAGTTGCGACAATGAGACAGTATCATAGGCAAGAAAATCCTACTTTAATTAAATACTTCCCTTATTAAAAACTGCAGGTTAGATTCGTTCAACTAACTTCTAAGTTACATAATTGCAGTTTTGACATGTAATAAAACAATAAACATGGAAAGCAGCTTATTCTTTAGTAAGAAGCTTTACAGTGCCAGATATAACTATAGCAAAACCTTCGCTCATTATAGAGTACATGTATGTGTGAAACACTTTGAACTGTTGTTAAATGTAAATGACCTGAGGCAGAATGAATGTGTACATTTGTGTAGTGTTATGTCACAAAAAATGAACAGCAATAAATTATTTTGGAATTTATTTCCTTGAATTGTGACAACTTATGTCAAAATATTATTTACAACTGGAAGTATTTTTTAAGTTGAGTTGAAATGTTTGGGCGGCTCTTCAAAATCTTGCGATCTGATGAAGGATGGCATGAGGTGAGCAGAGCCTGTAATTAAGGGTGGAAAAATGGGAGAACCCTGAGAAAAGCAAGGCGCAGTGGTCAAGTGGCTAGAGCGCTCGTCTCCCACCAAGGCGATCTGGGTTCGATTCCTGGCGGGGTCGGTCCATGGATTTTCGCATGTGGGAATCATGCCGGGACGATGTTGCATGTCTGCGAGTTTACTCTGGGATCTCCCGTTTCCCCCACCCTCCATTCCCGGCGCTGCTCCATATCCACAACATTCACCCCTCATCAGCTCTCAAGACCATAGAGAATCACCCAAACCTCTCAACTCACCCCGAGAAAAGCCACCATATAACAGCATTGTCCAGGTACAATTTCCACATAAGCAAACCCTGGCGACACCAAAGAAACCTATTTTTGAATACTGTGGATAGCGTATTAAGATTCTGCCATTTATATTCTGCTTAGGTCTGTGAAAATATGTTCAAAAATTATGTGAATTTCAAATTAAAAAATATATGTCGTAACTACTTTCTAGTTTATGGCTCAGATTATCTGGACAGCTATAAAATATATCTTGACAAGATACTGATAATTTTTGTGAACAATTAAATGAAATTTTGGAGGCAATGTCTGTTTTTTTTCTTTCTTTCTTTCTTCTGAGCAGGAATTTAAACTGCATGCTGAAGCAAAATTTCATAGACTGTTCTGGCACAAGAGTGTTCTCATTCCCATAGATCCATAAATTAAAAAATTCTCTTACATTCCCTATCTGGTGGTAATATTTTTTAGAGTATGTTACCTGTACGCTGTAAAAACATATATTTACAAAAAAATAATGTTGAAATTTTTGTTGCCGAAATAATTATTTTAAAAGCTTTATACTTTTTCATTGTATGAAATACAATTGCTTGTCCATCTTACTATTATTGTACAAACACGGACTTTGAAATGAGAGTATTTTCTTTACAAAATCTGTGATATTGGTAATGGATTGATGCAAAGAATCAATCCTCTGAGTAAATTTTTTTTGCCAATGTGAAGTATAGAATTCTCTCTGCAGAGATTTCACAGCACACATAGCTACCACTCTATGATAACTATATGCATATAAATGAAACTATTGCATATGGCAAAATGTTTTCTTGTGTGGTATTTTAACATTCATTACATGTGGTAGCTACATTTGCAGTCCTTAGCAAATATTATATGTGTACGGCAAACTGAAGTGTGCGAGTGGGAAATCCAGACAAAGTGTAGTATCTATCCTGGGATGTATTATAGGAGTTTAGGAGGACACCTTACTGATAATATAAGTTGCTGAAGTTCGTGAATATGAATATATCCTATAGAAAATTATGTCACAAGAGAAATTCACGTTACATGAGAGCCACAGTGGTCCAGTGACTGCTGGAGCATTTGCCTCCAACCAGATTGTTCTGGGTTCGATCCCCGGTGGGGTCACTGCCAGATTTTCGCATGTGGGAATTGTGCATAGTAGACGATTCTGTATGTCCATGGGTTTCCTCGTGAAACCCCACCCCCTCGTGTATTCCTGGCACTGCTCAATATCCATCTCATTTCTAATTTAATTCATCGGCTCTGAAGACCTCAGAAGGCATTACTTGCGAGGTAACTGGGGACTATTGTATTTTTTCCCCATATGCTTGTTAAACTACAGGAAACAACACAAATTAACACGTACATTATTTTGGAAGGAAAGTAATAATTTACTGGTTTTATAATAACATTTTTGCTAGCATGAAATTAGACATATCTTTAAACATATATTTTTTTTTATGGAAGTGCGACCACACTTGGCAATATTGTAAAATTTCATATGTAATGCGTAATGCATTTTTATGCCTACCAAATTGCTAATATTGCATTTAATGTTCTTAGTACATTGCGCATACTTAATTTTTATTTCTTAAATTTTGATTAAATTAGTTAAAATAATGATTAGCGCTCACAAAAGCTGTATGCAGTCTGTGTATATGTTTTATTTTTCCCGTAGCTTTAGCATTATGAAATGGTTAAAATTTATAAATCAAAACAGTAAGTAGCTACTCACCACACCGGAAAGAGAACTTTAATTCCTCCTGAAGGACCGTTTAGTCCAACTTCCATCAGCAATAACGGTTAGTGCAGACAAATGCAATCTATGCATACATTCTGAGCAAACCACAGTGTTCGTAAGGAAAACTAATACAGACTACCCCTCGTAGTGCCACCTCACCCCCCGTCAATTCAACCCGGATCTCCTTTTCCAAGAACTTTGGACAAGCAAAACAGCAAAAGGTCTGCTACCGCGGCTGGCTCAGCGCAATATTGGTCTAACGTACAAGACCAGGCACACACTCTATGGGACAAGCATTTGGAAATTCATGTAGCTATTTATTGCACTTTTAAGTGCTCTGATGACCGTTTGTGGCCTTTTAGTCGCACCTCTACGTGCCTGCAATCTCTATATCTACCTGAGGCCATCTTAGATATGGTATTCGTCCACAACAGTTTGCAACTGAAGCAGAAAATGCTATCTGAAGCAGTGGGATAAATTATCTAATGTCTTTCAACTTCCTTTCCATTTTCCAATGTCCTAATAAAATAATACAGAGAAAAATGGCAGCCTGAACCATCAGGGACTTTGCCTATGAAATAGATCAGTAAATTCTGGTAGTTTTAGACAACTTGAATGTGATATTTTTTAATTGTCCTCATCTGATATATTTTGACGTCTCATTCGTCCTTGTTACTTGTGGTTTTCTGGAATTCATTGCTTCCCATTTCTGATATTCTCCAGCTTTCTCTATGTTTCCCTTCCTGCTGTCCTCCTTCATTCTCATCCTTCTCTTCCTCATTTTCACAATCCCAATGAACATAACTGTATTTTGTTCTTTGCGTATGTTTTCAATGACGGTAAGGCCATATGCTCCATTATCAATAATAGTAACACTTCTAGACGTACAAGGTTCCCCTTTGGTGGCTAATGTGTTGGTTTTATGTATTAGTTTCACCATTTTCTACAGCATCAGCAGGTCAAACATAATAGTCATTTTCATGCTTGAGAAATTTCTCTCAGCCATATCTTTCAGCTTTCTATTTTATGTTTTCAGTCCGTGAAAGTTTCTTCTTAGGCCCGATTTAAAAAGTCCACAATATCAGGTGCTAAGTGTCTGAAAACATTAACAAACTACGTAAAATTATTGAATACTTTGTAAACATAAAGGCTATTCATAGTGCGATGAGTATTTCTAAAGGCCTGGAAATTTATATTTTCAGTTAATTGGTATTATTCCACCTCGTGTAATTATGAACACTGCTATGAGCTTTACCTTTCAAACACAACGTTAACATTTTGAAAGAGCTTTCTTCACTGTGAACAGCCTATGAAATCATGAACAGTAAAAACATATTTTTAACATTTAATTCAAAATATAAGGACGGTCAAATGCTATGCTATATTCACATTTACCAAACTAATAATTACTTTAAAATATAATCTATTAAAATAACTGCAGATTTTATTTTCTTATACAAAATACCTGTATTGTGGCAGATACTGCAATTTCTATGTATAAATGCTTTAGGCAAAACCACACAGTTGATACCGTACTATAAAAATACATTCTGTCGAGAAGCGCTGTAGTAATTATTATTTCCAGCGACTATAATCTATGGCCCTCAGCCCCTACTTTGGAAATTTCAATGGTGGCCCATCTGTTGACACAGAAAATGACCCGTAGCCAAATGAGATTGTGGAAAATAGAAAATAGATTGATATGCACACAACATTTGTGCACAATTTTCTTTAGTGGGACATAAGAAAACCAGTGGTGCAAGTTAAAGTGCAGTGCAGTTGTAAAAGGTGTCGTACGCTAATCAGTGCCAGCGATATCATCATGAGTATTTATTATGTTACTGTGGATCTAACACAGGCACAAGACCACTAAACAAATGGTACAATATTCAGTGCTCATTAACCTTAGTTTTTGTGCTTTATTCTAATTCAGTATAAAGTTCAATCAGCAACAGTACAGTGGTGCTGTACATTACAGTTTCCATTACTCGCTGAATTAGGCTGAAGTATAGAAATCAGTCACAAAAAGTATCCGAATGACAAATATTAATTTTTAAAATGAAAATAAAAGGAAATTTTTTTCGTTTTCAGATTCAAACAGTAAAGCCATAAAAATAAAGTATTGTAGAAAAAAATCAAACATATTTTGATTCTGTTTAAACTGTTTATATCTCTGGTTACTGTATCAGAATAATGGAGCGAATGCAAGCGTGTTTGCTGCTCAGGATTCAGCGCCCCCATGTGAACTGCAATGGAAGCTCAAGCTGACCATGCGTCTTGCCCAGCTGTTGGCCACTAACACTATAGTAGTTGTTTTTTTTTTAACTTTACCCGACCTTTACTACATAGTCTGTTTCACAAGCTTTCTTAGTTTCTGAAAATGCCATCATTACATTTGCTACACATTTGTCATTGGGTGCAACTAAATATGTTATGTTCATTAAAATAATGTTTTTTTAATTTGAACACACATTTCGGTGCTCCTTTTTATTGGTGCCCTGTGCGGTGGCACCATTCGCCCCACAATCCCAGAAGACAAATACTAAGCCCAGCCTGATAAATTCCAATAAACCTAATAAACAGTAAGTAGCAATACATAGAAATATGAGCAGAATAAAAGTTATCGTAGGCTTAATTGTGTGCATGTTCACAGCTATGTTTTAAAGTTTGTAAGACGAAAATGAGCAACACGAGTTGATTGCTTGAATTTAATGTGCCTTTTTCACTGGTTGTTCCTTCATTTTAATATTTATTCCAACTGAGGCTGTCCTTTTAGAGAAATGACCCAACACTTATCAACAACAAAAGGATAATTACAATTAGTACAGTCCTTTACCTCGCAGTTGTAACAGTGTTAAACACAGTTGCGGCAAAATACTAACGTGCATTACATGTATTGAGCTAAGTCGTGGAAAACAAATGTGTTAATGTAAAATAACCGTAAGAACTGTCTTCAATTCAGACATTTTTAAAAAGTCATAAAGCTGGCCTAAATAATGTTAGAGGCCTAAACTGTGAATATTCATATGGAATGGTTTTTGGAATATGGCAGAATTCTTTGAAAAGCTGTAAACAGTAAACAACACATTGGACAGGTATAAAAGTAGAAGTCACATTTCAATGTTTATTTTTAGGTGTAGCGAAAGTATACAAACATACGTACACACACAATGGAATGTAAACATTGATTTTGACAGATGCTACATGGCAGTCACATGACAATTTTTGTTTACATTTGGCGGAAGGATACGAAACGGGCCTGCAAGTAGATATTTAGCAGGACTCTGAGAAAGTTGCTTCTAATGGGGAGTGGACTAAAGCTAAATGTCCTTGTGAGTGGTGTAGTAGTCAATTCCGGCATCTACCAGGTACTCACTCAGGTGAGGGTGTAGTAGTCAATTCCGGCATCTACCAGGTAGTCACTCAGGTGAGGGTGTGGTAGTCAATTCCGGCATCTACCAGGTAGTCACTCAGGTGAGGGTGTGGTAGTCAATTCCGGCATCTACCAGGTAGTCACTCAGGTGAGGGTGTAGTAGTCAATTCCGGCATCTACCAGGTAGTCACTCAGGTGAGGGTGTAGTAGTCAATTCCGGCATCTACCAGGTAGTCACTCAGGTGAGGGTGTAGTAGTCAATTCCGGCATCTACCAGGTAGTCACTCAGGTGAGGGTGTAGTAGTCAATTCCGGCATCTACCAGGTAGTCACTCAGGTGAGGGTGTGGTAGTCAATTCCGGCATCTACCAGGTAGTCACTCAGGTGAGGGTGTAGTAGTCAATTCCGGCATCTACCAGGTACTCACTCAGGTGAGGGTGTAGTAGTCAATTCCGGCATCTACCAGGTAGTCACTCAGGTGAGGGTGTAGTAGTCAATTCCGGCATCTACCAGGTACTCACTCAGGTGAGGGTGTAGTAGTCAATTCCGGCATCTACCAGGTAGTCACTCAGGTGAGGGTGTAGTAGTAGTCAATTCCGGCATCTACCAGGTACTCACTCAGGTGAGGGTGTAGTAGTCAATTCCGGCATCTACCAGGTAGTCACTCAGGTGAGGGTGTAGTAGTCAATTCCGGCATCTACCAGGTACTCACTCAGGTGAGGGTGTAGTAGTCAATTCCGGCATCTACCAGGTAGTCACTCAGGTGAGGGTGTAGTAGTCAATTCCGGCATCTACCAGGTAGTCACTCAGGTGAGGGTGTAGTAGTCAATTCCGGCATCTACCAGGTAGTCACTCAGGTGAGGGTTGTAGTAGTCAATTCCGGCATCTACCAGGTAGTCACTCAGGTGAGGGTGTGGTAGTCAATTCCGGCATCTACCAGGTAGTCACTCAGGTGAGGGTGTAGTAGTCAATTCCGGCATCTACCAGGTACTCACTCAGGTGAGGGTGTAGTAGTCAATTCCGGCATCTACCAGGTAGTCACTCAGGTGAGGGTGTAGTAGTCAATTCCGGCATCTACCAGGTAGTCACTCAGGTGAGGGTGTAGTAGTCAATTCCGGCATCTACCAGGTAGTCACTCAGGTGAGGGTGTGGTAGTCAATTCCGGCATCTACCAGGTAGTCACTCAGGTGAGGGTGTAGTAGTCAATTCCGGCATCTACCAGGTACTCACTCAGGTGAGGGTGTAGTAGTCAATTCCGGCATCTACCAGGTAGTCACTCAGGTGAGGGTGTAGTAGTCAATTCCGGCATCTACCAGGTACTCACTCAGGTGAGGGTGTAGTAGTCAATTCCGGCATCTACCAGGTAGTCACTCAGGTGAGGGTGTAGTAGTCAATTCCGGCATCTACCAGGTACTCACTCAGGTGAGGGTGTAGTAGTCAATTCCGGCATCTACCAGGTAGTCACTCAGGTGAGGGTGTAGTAGTCAATTCCGGCATCTACCAGGTAGTCACTCAGGTGAGGGTGTAGTAGTCAATTCCGGCATCTACCAGGTAGTCACTCAGGTGAGGGTGTAGTAGTCAATTCCGGCATCTACCAGGTACTCACTCAGGTGAGGGTGTAGTAGTCAATTCCGGCATCTACCAGGTAGTCACTCAGGTGAGGGTGCTTGTAGGGGTGTCGCTTTGGCAGTTACCCTCAGTTGTGTTGTAGTGGTAGTGGCCTGTCATCGGAACATCGTGAGTCTCACATGCAGTGGGGCGACTCGGGAGTTGATGACAGCTGCAGGCAGCGGCCTGGGTGATGTAGTGGCACTTGTAGCTTCCGATAGGCTCATTCTCTCTTGAGCTACGAGGGTGATTGGATCACGGTACGCGCGGGCACTTTCTGCTCCAGGACTGCAGTGGGCTATCTCCAGACTCTTGTCCATCTTCTTTCTTGCCGTTGATTGGACAGGATGGGAAGGGTAGCAGGGCACGTGACCTCACGTCCCTATCCTTGAACATATCCACACCCTCAGGGAGTGGAGTCACCAGGACTTATCCTGGGGGTAACAGATATATCGCCTTCAGGGGAGTGCTTCTTCCTGTTCAGGAATTAAGGCTGGGAGAAGGCATTTTCCGTTCGGCGGAGGTGTCTCACGAGCTTCCTAGCTCTCGGCAGCCGGGGGTACGGCACGGGGGAGGGACGAGGAGAGTCTACGGTTGTTTCTCCGCATCCTCAAAGGTTGCTGCTGGAGGTTCACTGGTCTCTTTAATGGTGCTTTTTGTTTGTCATTTTAGATAATGGTGCCCAACACACTTGCCATCCGGGTTGCGGGTTGGGGTCCCTCTCCTCTGTGATTAGCCATGTCCCCTTGTCTCACCCCTGTGGGGCATCCTGCCATGGTGGACCTTGGAGTATCAAGAAGGGTATGTGTGACTGCACTACTTCTACCTCTTTGCGAGACTATTGGGTCGCAGGAGCTGCTGACGGGATGTGTTTATCCGAAGGGCTTCCTATCATGACCACATAGTTGACAGGCTTTCCCCAGCGCTTGGCTGAGGTTAGGATAAGCTCTCGAACGGGTGTCAAGGGCAGTGTCAAGTTTCGAAAATCCTCCACGAGACTATCTCCGCCATGGACTAGGGTTTGGTTCCTTGGTACCATGCCAGACGGAGGTTCGAGTTCCCTTGGGCTGGTTGGCTCGAGTCTCGGGGCATGTTTTTCTGGGGGTGAGGGATTCGTGTTATGCTGTTGTCGGGCTCGAAGGCGCCGGACTCGTCGAGCCTGAGTAGGGGATTTCTTCGGAGATGTGCGGGGAAATTGTGGGGTGTCGACCTGAAGTTTAAACAAGGGGACTGGGGCAGGGGAAGGGGTAATGATGATTAGGTTGCCTTCGCAGTTGACAACCATGTTCTTGTGTAGGGTGGTGCGTCGTTGCCCACAGTCAATCAGGCATTGGTGCTCTTGCAACCAAGGATGCCCTAGTATCAAGGTATCTCCCTGATAAGGGGCCACTAAAAAGGGGACTTTCATGTTACGACCATCGATCCGTAGATCGAAGGTCATCTCTCTGGATAAACGAAAATGGAAGTTGTTTTGGGCCATTTTGACTGTCTGACTCGTAGAGGTCAAGTGGGCCTTTTGGCATCGTGTCACCAATTCACCACTGATGAAATTGCGGGTAGCTGCTTTGTCGAGCACCACAACGACAATTGTCTCGTTCAGATGAACTTGCATGCAAGGTTCTTTCATGGAAAAACATGCGGTGTTTAATAACTGTATCCTGGCCACGGCTCCATTAGGCCGGGCTGGTCTGTGAGGGAGGCAGGGACGTGGTGATGCGTTCGGCACCCATGTGTCTGCCTTTCCCTTCCTCCTGTCCTGCCGGACGGGGCAAGCTCTGTAGAAGTGCCGTCCTTGACCGTCCTGGCAAAAACGAGGAGTGCTGTAGAGCGGAGTAGGCGGGTCGTGACCTACTGGCACCCAGAGAGGTGAAGGGCTTCCTCTTGCTCGCCAGGTCGGGCAGTCCCTGCCGTAATGCCTGCCTGTGCAGTGCCAGCAGCATGGAAAAGGAGTGGCGGGTGGTCTGGGGAAGGGGGCTGTACCAACGTCCTTGGCGGCGCATGCCACCGGGGCATTCCCAGACGGGGGGCGGTTATTCACTTCTATTTCTCTGGCCCTGCCAGCCAACTCTTCGACAGTCTGTGGCCGTGGGAGTAGCAGGAGGTTTCTAAACGAGGGCAGAAGGGTGTGAGTGATGATCCAACCCTCTGTCCTTTACTTTGCTCTGCGTAAATGCGTTTGTGTATACTCTCTTTTCAGCGTATGAGTAGATTGATTTCTTTGTCAGTATTTTGTGTCCTGGAATGGAAATCTGTAATTAAATTAAACAGGATCTCGTCGCCATTGAAATGTGTAGTGAGCTGGGTTCAAAACTAGGGTCATCCCTTGACGAATTGTTCGTACTTTTCCCACCATTTCCAGGCTGGAACTCCCAGTTAGTTGCGTGTTCTGCTCATCCATTGTTTCACTGGAGGTGTTCCCTCAATTCTTTCTCACGCTCTTTAATGAAGATCTCAGGGTCTTCCTAAGGCCTACCATGGAACTCTGGTAACATAAGTTCTATGGGTATTCCGGACTGGTTCGGGGGTGTGTGGGTGTGTTCACATCTGCACACCTTGCATTGGTATATTTGTCCCGGGTTTCTAATGTGTTCGTCCGCCCATCTAATGCAGCGATCATGGTATTCTCGGTTACAGAGCAAGCAATATACCATTGGTACCCTCTGCTTTTGCACTCAGGCCATTGGCATATCTGCACCTGGGCCTGTCTACACGTTTGACACCTATACTCTAGGCCTTCCGTAAATCTCGGTGTGTCTTCCCATCCTAAACTTGTGTAATGATATTGTGTTTGACAATATGTACACTGGATATTGTTTCTTCACCTTCCATCACATGTCGGCACAGGACACTGAGCATTAACTTCCGCTAATTCTACCTGAGGGTCCAGTAAACTCTCCTCAGAGTTATACATGGAGGTATTGGGGTAGAGCACCGCGGGGTGTTTACATCGACTCCCTGAAATCAAGTGATGTGCTCCTCTGCAAGGAGGTTTAGAGTAAAGAAAGAGGGGGTGGGGGGTGTCTGGCATGATCCCAGCTCCCAAAGCTGAACTATATGGAGCTATACACCCCACGTTAGGGGCCAGTTGATGCACTCCTGCTTAATCTCCTTTCTTCTATCTCTTTCTCTCTACTTCACTTTACTTTCTTAGTTCTTATGTCTTTGTGGCGTGGAAGGTACTTCCGTCTGTCACAAGACACTGAGAGTGCCGATTACCGTCCAGGGTATTAATTGCAACCCTTCTGCGGCGTATTCTTTCCTCTTAGGTTTCCCTTCTGCCTGGTTGTCATGGTTTGCCCATGTTGGGGTAGTTGCTTGGGTATTGCCTAGTGGGAGGGTTATAGTGGTTGGGAAGGAAATCAAACTCCAGAGTGAGTTTGATTGCGAACATCTCCCTCCCACGGAGTGCAATCTTACTCCCCATGAAAGCTGCCAATATACGGGACACCAGCTCTCCCAATTAATTGAAGAATTTACTAGATTGCCGTGTGCGGTGGCGAATGTGGTAGTGAAATGATGTTATGAGGGGAGTCAACTAGTGAGATGCTAACGGTCTGTGATAAGACTCGCTGAAGGGCTCGTCATGTTCAATGGCAATTTCTACTAGGTAGCCCCCCGCCTTTCTTAGGTAGGATATACCACTTTAATAACCTAAGAGAAAATTGACTCTTTCCAAAAATTTTAGTTACTGATTGCACTCTTCCCCTTAGCTGCCGAAGTTCAGTCCCACTGGAAGTGTCTTATTCAGACACTCCCAAGGCAGTGACGGGAAGAAATGGCAAGCTAGAGTTGAAGTGACAAGCATGGGCGTACCGGATGCTCCCAGGGATCTCAGTATGTCTTTTCAGACTGCCGCCTTCTTCCGGCTCTGTATCCTGAGGGTTCAGCCCACTCACACCTATCCCGCAGTGAGGAATTTAAGTACGAAAAATGAGCCCATCTGTAAACACTTTCACTTATATATTAAATGAGATGGATAAGTAAGAACGCATTCAACCAATAAACTTTTGATGAAGCGTTTATTAACGCTAAGGAAAACACTGGGGAATCCCTGTACTTGTATAATCTAAAGTCTTTATTTAAATTACGTATTTACCCCAGGTGAAGGCGAACCTGGACTGAAAATTATCTACAAAAACTATTCCTAGAAAAAGTTGTAATTTACAGTGAGTTACTTTCCTAAGGGGTGGTTGTCCAGAGGGGGCGTAGCGGTGGCCTGCTACTGCGTAATCAAGGAAAAGACATTGGGTAAGGGTGCAGGGCGAAGACATCAAGGTTACTTCTGGTGAGCCTTATGCAAGCTGCTGGAGCTGGTGCTGCTGGAAATAGACGGCTTGCCTTATTCAGCCTGGGAGAGGAGGAGGTCTTGCCCAGACCCAGGAGAGCCTCCAACCATTGCAGTCAGCGGGCCGACGAACTTTCGCGAGAGCATTTTTGAGATTCCATATGTAGTCCAAAATCATATCTTTGTGGCTCTCACAGGGGTGCAGGGCATGCTAGCCTTTTACCGCAGGGGCTGATTATTTCAAGTTAGCGGCCACCGCCACGCATTCCTTACTACCCTGGGTTGAGGCTGACAACAGGTTTACTACCTTTGCTCGAGGCTATGCTGCTGTGACGTCACTGGGCGCATGGGGTGCTGTGTTCCTGTGGGGACTCTTATAACTTCCTTATCCGCCGTCGGCTGGTCAAACAATTTCTGTAAAGAGGATGGTGACCTCATTTCTAAGTTTGGGCGGTCAGTACAATTCAAATAATTAATTGCGTTAATTATCTTCCATTTTTGTAATTGTCCAGCTCGTGTATCAATCCTGTAGCCACTTGGAATCATGTATGTTTCTTATGACTTGCACAAAGTCTCTCAGCGCTCGCTGATGGGGCGAAGTTGGCCCGTAGTGTGAGCAGTCACGCTGCGCAGAAGTGTGATGTGCGTCAGTACAAATACCATCATCTACTGGTGTACTCGAATAAGTGATAATAAACATTAAATTGTGGGAGATGAATACAAGTTGTGCGTATTTCATTACAAAACAAAATGTTTTAACGTTCTTAGTTAACCCACTAATTTCAGTGGCAGTGTGCAGGGGTGGGTATGCAACACTGTGTACTTGTCACATTAACCAACCTGTGGGATGTTTTGCATGTCTGATTTTGTGGTCGCATACTCATACCTTCACAGTGTCACTGCTATTAGCGAGTTAACTATGGACGTTAGACATTTTGTTCCTTGATGAAATATGCTCCATTTGTATTCATCTACACCACTCTGGTGTTTATTGTCCTTTATGAGAGTTCACCCAGTATATTGTACTTAATTCTTTCAGTGAAGTAAAACCTTCCAAGTTATTCAGTTATATTAATTATAATGGCAGTGACTGTAAGAAGTGACAAACTAGTGTTGGAGTTAAACTGGTTTCGATAGGCGGGCCAGTCTTTGAAAGGGACGGGGATGTAGTGGTGTGCTCGGCACCCGTGTGTCGTCTGTCCTGGCAAGGAGGAGTGATGAAGAGGAGAGGAGTTGGCGACCTACTGGCGCCCGGAGGGGAGAAGGGCTTCTCCTTGCTCACCGGGTCAGGCAGTCCGTGCCATAGTGCCTGCTTGTGCAGTGCCAGCAGCATGGTACAGGAGCTGCAAGTGGTGAGATGAGAAGGTTGTGTAATGCCCTGTGAGCAATCTGGGGAAGGGAACTATGCAGGATAATAAGCTGCCAACCCTAAAATCAAAGAGTCGGTACTAGAATACTAATGGATTTTCGACTTTCGAATAGACCAGTGCACTCGACTACGTAGCCGGAAAGCTATAAAATGGTATGAGTTTTATTATGTGTGTTCTTCAATATTTTTATTAGTAGTAGAATGTTTTGCCATAAATGTAAAGTATTTTAAAATTTCCAGTTGAGTACCGGAGGAGCCCCGGTAAATATAAACAGCTTGTGAAAGCTTACAAAAAAGTAGATTAGATTGTCAAAGTGGTTGAATTCATATTTTATTTTGGTAATTTTTATACAAATATTTTAGATCTATATGAAACTGTGTATTAGTGATTGCACCTTATTAGCCTTAAGGCTAGACATACAAATTCATTTGTCATTTTTATGTAGTTATTAGATAACGTCACGTGATTTGTTGGCAGCAGCTGCAGCCAACCATAAGGCCTCGCGCCCAAATCGCTTTACTCCTGTGCTGTTTTCTTTTGCTAGCCGGGAGTCAGCGCCACCTTACAACCTGTCCATATCTTATACGGCCGGGATGTAACTTTCAGTGCAAATACCATGTAGATCTATGGCCACTTTTTACTGAGCTAGAGCCCACCTTGCTTTAACGGAAGTTTTTTTAATATAAGTATTCTGTGAAGGTAAGTGTTTATAAAAATATACGTGATGGAGAATGTGGCATATTTATTTATTCCAGCCACATCTTGGCTGTTTATCAAAAATGCAGCATTTTCACTTAAGAAGTTATGTACATAAATAATGGCATTGCGTGGCCATAACAGCCCACCGAATGTTTATAGTGTCGTTTGGGGGAGGCCAACAGCACCCACTAGACGAGGCATGGATTATAGCACAACGGAGACCATCACATTGCACGATGGTAAGCGTGTAGGCCATTTGCCTTGTCACCATCTTTGCTTCAGATGGTGTGACTACCAGGAAAGAACCCATTGGCTGTCATCCTACACGACCCCAACTTATTCCCGTGCTCGCTAGCACAGGCGCCCATTCCAATATTTTCTTATGGAAACCTTCATTTTCCCTTAAATTTCCTCAGGTCTCTGATCTAGTGTTCACAAATATCTTCCCCAACAAGTGGGGTTTTTCTTGAATCAGTGAACTACACTGTATTTTCTTGTCTGCTGTTTCATTACTCATGTCTTGTGCACCGCATGAGCCCACATGTTTCCGTTTCTTCATGTTAACAGTGTCACAATTTCTACTGCGAATGCATGGACTGGCAAACATCTAACAGCAAACCAACAATGCTGTGCTGTCAGTATTTAAGGCCCATGCCGAAACAAGGGCCGATTTTGCTTACTCGCCTCCAGGGAAGGACTTGCATGTGTAGTTTGTGACTTCTGCTCATCGGCTGCTGGAGCAGGTCGATGTATTCAATGTGGAACTGTGGGAGGGAGATTGGAAGCTGACTATTTTGAGACAGCCCAGAGACCTATGTGCACAGTGTCTGAAAACTAAACAATCTAACGGATTCGTGAGCCCAGTATGCACACCGAGTTTGTGCGCATGCACAGACGACCAAGCTCATTGCCACCGCCTTTCCATTTTCACTCAATTTTGAGGAAGTGCGCATACATTGAAATTTGTGATAGACAGGGACTGCAACTCTCACATGCCATAGGTGTTGGAGGCTGTACAATGATAAGTGCATATCACCAAGGGAACATGCCACACTTCATGATATATGGTGAATTGTTTGTTTACATTGCCAACTGGCCACGCTACTCGTGGACCAAGATTTACAGCTGATGCCAAAACTGGCTGCAATACATAAGCTGCAGATGCCAGTCGCCACCATAGTTAATGTTGATTACTGCAATATCGATCATCTGATGTTACAGGCACCTGTCTTTTAGTTTCCATACTCGCATGCGTGCTCAACCCCACTTTTACAAACAACACCTATTCCGGAGGCAGATAACACCTGCCTACAGACATCTACAACAGCAAGATTCCGGCAGACAGCTTCTCTGGTCGCTGTTACCACACCGGCTTGGTTCCAACACACTACGATGGTGCAACCAGTGAAGAACCAGTGTCCTTCATGAAGGCCTGTGAGAGCAGACTAAGTCGTAATGGTGTCTACCTGGAGGACTGGCTGTCTTGCATAGGCGAGTGCCTAGGCAGTGATGCGAAAGCTTGGTAACATGGAGTCGACCATTAGGGAATGTTGAGGAAGGAGTTCAGATGGGTGTTCACATGTCATTTTGCTAATACCTTTACTTCCCTTCACTCCAGAAGCCAAATTATCCTGGATGAGCATGGTGAAGAATCCTTGTATAATTTTGTTGCAACTGTACAATCCTGAACTGGAGCTGAAAGACATTCTGGAAGTAGGCGTAAGTATTATGCAACCGGAATACCAGGCCGCACTTGGCCCGTTAATCCACTTGTCGGAAAGGGGCTTCGTTCAAACGGTCATGTTCCTGGACGTGAGCATTCAAGCCCAGGTGCAATGTGCACGACCGTGTTGCGAAAGTGCACAAACCAAAACCCAGAGACATTCAAGTGATGAAACTATGCCTAAACCAAGAACTGAAAGGACAACAGCCTGCTGCAACCTGCAACACTTTCAATAATAGCATTGCCCCTTGCAACACTTTCAATAATGTCCTTGCCAGTGATGTGCGGGAGAACATTTGGACAATGACTGTCCGGAATGGGCGGGCCCACAGAATTGTGCCCCGCAGAAGGATACACATAAGGGAAACGGGTGAATGGGGTGAAGCTGCCGGATGCCGCTTGACCTTGTAAAGTAGATAACACCACAGACCCGACTCCGCGACTGGCATTCATCAGTCAAATTAGTAGTGCAGTGCCTAAGTTGACACCACTGCATCTCACAATTTTATCAATTCTAAATTTGTGTAAAATGATGTAATTAAAAATGTTCATCGCATTATTCGTTTGGAAACATTACAACATACTGGTCAGATTCAAGATGAAGTTAATATTACATGACGAGATGCCAACAACGGCACTGGTGACCAATGACATCTACAAAGATGGCCTGGGATCGTCATGGTTTACGGAATACAGCCCTGCAATCGAGAACCAATTAGCTGACTTCCTATCTCCCTCGACAGGTGAAGAAACGTCGTGCGACATGGATGACAGGAAGGAATTCCCCCTCCCCGCCCGACATGGCAGCTGCACAGTGTGTCAACATTACTGCACGGCCAACGGCCTTGACCACCCTGTGCGACGTGATATGGCGGGAACAACAAGGATGCATTAGTGCAAGTAAGTGAAGATGTGAGTGTGCCCAGCAAGCAATAGAAAATTGGCGTGTTATCTAGGTCTGTGTCGAGTCATGGCCTAAACGGTGGCTCATGGTGAGTGTTTGTACCGGCCACAGCACATTATGCGGTGCTGCACCACGTCCACGTTAGTAATTAATCTGGACACCCAGGGGCCGTGCAGATGAAGCAAAATGTATGCAAGTATTTCTACTGGCCTGTTGCATTACATGTGAGAGCATTCGTGTGGGAGTGTGTCAAATGCAATCATTTCAAAAGATGACTAGTAATGGGATGCAACAGCCACACGGGCTGACCGAGCCATTCCAGACAGTAGTACTTGACTCGATGGAGCACTACTTGTTTTCCGTGTAGTTAGAGGCATGCCCTATTTCTAGTGTGCGTTCCTGCAGGATTCACAAAACTCTTGAAAATTAATTTTTTGCCCTCTGGGGTTACCTCAGCGCTGGGCCGTACAACACCATACGATTGCTATTTACCATTCGTGGGCCAATTCCACGGAGCGATGTAATCAGGATGTGGAAACACAATTACGCCTTTGTGTCGGGAACAACCACACATCGTTGGCAGAAAACATTCCGGCAGCTTTGCTTACTTTGCAAACATGTCAACAAGGCGATGAGCAAGACACTAGCCCGACTTCTGCAAGGCCATGACTTAACCCTCTCCGGCGAGTTCCCCAGTGGCCTGAGAGGAAATACCACGTGTCTACAAAAGGAGGCAAGAGAAAGGGAGATACTGGAAGCGAGGGAGAAACAAACACTGTTATGCCATTCAGCGGACTCTGGATATCCCCGGCCCCCCTGCCAAGCTGCTTCTAGTGCAATTTGTTTACATGGGGATCTACACCCAGGCAGTTGGACAGCGGGGATTTTGTGCGGGATTTTCCACCAAATGTATCGGCCCTCATCAAGTGATGTCTGCACAAGGTAGCACCTGCTACAAGATCAGGTTAAGTAGACACAGACTTACTGTATTTCATCGCTACACATTATGGCCAGCAACTGCCGGTGTCGTGGTGCTTGATGCTGTTGTTGACAAGGCGCCTGCCGCCTGCCCAGCGATGTTCCTTTGATGTCTGATGTAAACAGAGGACAGACTACACCACATGTGACCAAGGCTAACTCACACGACATCGAGACGTCTACATGGGACCCAGCACGGCACACAGCAAAGAAAAGCCCCTGCGTTCCAGACATTTTGCTGCTGCCTTCGGCAGCTATCCACGACATCACCGAGGATGAGCCATGTGTGCCACCTGAGGATGGCAAGAATCGCCAGGAGAGGGACCCACCCGAGGGTATTCTGACGCCGAGGAGATGCAGTCCAACCCTAGGCATAATGGGAGCAGTGTTATGCCCTTCACCAAGGATTGGGGATCCCTAAACGCCTAGTGTGCGACACCAGCTTTGTAGCAGCAAATTTCAAATATGGGCCACAGGCCACCATATTTGAAATTTATTATGAGAAAGAGTAAACTCTCGCAATAAATTTATATGTATCCTAAAAGGGTTTTTCCCGTGAAGTCACTACTGTTATTCACAACAGCCATTGGAGGGGATATGGGGATATGTGGCGCTGCTTTATCCCACACCTTTTTGATGTGCGCGATGTCGACGGGCCTTGTGGCCGAACTCACTGTGCTACATGGTCCCAAAAGGGTTAAGAAAATAGGGAATAATATTCACAGTGAATGTGTAAATTAGCGAGCGGCTCCCTAGCAGCGTTAATTAATTAGAGTAAATAGAGTGAGTTGTTATAAATATTGCACCAATGCTTAATAGGAAAGTCGCCCAGTGTTCCATAGAGGGTTACCAAAATCCCACAGAAGACAGGGCATTGTTCCACCCACTTTAGTGAAAAGCATATGATGAAACAGGAAATTAAATACATCACTATTTCCCATTTTCCGTCATAATGCATTAATGCAGCATACATATGTTAATTATAAGAGGGCACATATCCTCTCATTCATCGAGAATCAGCTGCATAAGACATAATTTCACTTAATATCACCTTTCAAGTGTGGTGACATACTCATGAAGTCACAATCTTAACCATACTTAGGACTCCGATGTCCACGGGTATGTCACCAACGTGTTTATAGTCATTGTTAATAATTATGCCATGTATTTATTATTTTAATCGTGTAAGAAGTGCAATGACACTTTATCATGTTTTGTATGTGGCGGCAGGCTCGACGACATTCGGCGAGACTGCGACTATGTTTTTTAGTCCGACTTCAGCACTCGACCAACCCAGCAGGACAGGCGGTAAACTCCCGTGTTACCCCCCCCCCCCCACCACCCCCCCCAACGCACTAGTACTGTCCCCATGGAGTTACAAATGCCAAAACCCCGCGTAACTCGGGGGTGTAAATCACACTGTAGGAAGGTAGAATTCAATCAAATACAGAAAAATACAGCACATTGCCTACATGTTGAAACACACTTTAGATGATTGGTAATGGATAAGGGTCCACATAAATCCTTCTGTTTACTTTCCTATAGTCACAGATGACCCCAAACTACCCTGGCTTTTTCTTAGGGAGCAAAATGGCAGCACTGGAAAAATTACTGTCTGATGCCTCAACTACATCTTTCTGTTGCAAGTCTAAAAAATTTTCTTAGAAAATTTCATTTATGGGGAAGCCACCCGATACCATACAGATGATACAGGATCCTAATCCTTAAATTTCAATACAATAGGCTGTTTACTATAATAACCTATTTTGTTGGTGACAACATCGGAAATCTCCTGCTGTAAGTGATTTTTTTTATTCTCTTGATCATTGACATTAGATTTAGTAAATTTTACAGATACATCAAAAGTATTAAATCACTTGGACTTGACTTGAATTGGTTGCAAAGTGCAAAATGCAAATACTAATTATTTCTGAGCTACATTTAACAAGGCTTGGGTCTTCCCAAAAAAAAAATCGACACCAATCATAAGGTCATGGCTAAGACAATTTCCATGAAAAATTGGCAATCTTAATTATGGAAAATTTCCACACACTTTATAATTTATCACTCCCCCATTAGACATATAAAATCCCAGTTCTTCCCCTTGCTGTATCTTAACAAGTCCCTTAGGAAAATTTTTAAGCAAAAAGCTACAAAAATCTTGGTTTATGAGCGAACATGAAGCCCCTAAATGAAGCAAGGCTGCCACTACAATTTGATCACCTATAGCTACTGGAATGTACAATAACCCAAAGCTTCGCTCAAAATACACCGTTTGCACTGAATGTTTTCCCTCAATATTAATTTTACTCTAAGTAGAGCTAATTCTAATATGTCCCTTCTCTTGGAAATTAAAATAACCAATGTCTTTGGAATGATATGATCCCTGAATATATCTTCCCGTCACGGGCCTGACCTCGAATCCCTTGATTCCCCCGAAAAGATGGTGTCTTTAGGGCGACCTTAATATTCACTAGGGGAAGTCATGGAAAAAACAGACTGACGATGAAAACAGTCTTTAGCAACATGGCTGTTTTTACCACAAACAAAACAAAACTTAGCAGACTTATGCAAAATATTTTCCTTCTCAATAGGCTTGGCCTCAGGCAATGCTACATTCACTGCACAATCCATAATGGTTCGCTCGACTTCTGTCACTAACTTTAACAATCCTGACAAAGATTTGGGTTTGATTGCAAAACAAAAATAGCGACTATACCATGGATGAGGATTATGAAAAATAATCTAAGAACAATATTCTTCCTCACATGGGTACCCCAGCACATAAACTATCCCTTGGACTTGCTTAACAAAATCCTGCATTGACTGATCAGGCATCTGCCTGCGTTAGAACAGTCGCAAGCGAAAATTGGCAATGGCTATTTCACTCGAAATCTCATTAAGACAGGTTTTTATGAATTGAGAAATGTCCCCGTTACTTTCACGAGCCTGGCCAAACAAAGGCTGTAAAGTTTAAGGGACCCTGAACAGTGTAACAGCATATAGAATCTGCTGATCGCAAAGTTGTAAAGCAATTATTGCATTGAATTTATCAAAAAATTCTACTAAAGCCTCCAAGGTTAATTGAGTTAATTTCGGAATTTTGGCTACAAATTCTGGCAGCACATACTTAAGAAGTTTTAAAACAGGAGATGGTTCACCAAACACCACCGTATTCCCCACACTGGCCTCCATGCCCATGTCATTTTGTCTTACCATGAGGGTCATTCATCGGCTCTCTGTCCTCAACCACAACTCCCGATTCCGTGCTCTCTGTCCTCAACCACAACTCCCGATTCCGTCAACATCTGAAGCAGTGCAGGCTTGGACAGCCATTGTATATATGCTGAACGTATGATACAAATTAGCAAAAAACACAGTAAAAATTCTAAAAAAATTTCCTTACTTGTTTCCACTGAAAATGGTTCGTCGATCCTCCTTTATATTGGTTATACTGATTCCGCATTACATAATTCATGTGTTTGCTTATTCCTTAAGAACAAACACCAACAATCGCCTTCGAGTAGCAGAGTGCACAGCCTCAGACCTTGCTACGCCCTTGAGCCCAAGGACACACAAGGCTGGAATTAACCCAAAATCCCAGCAAAAGTCTGAACAACCAAAAGACACAAAGTGCCAGCAGTATAAAAAATCCATTGAGGAGGGAAGGAAAATTATTAAGTGAAAAGTTCAAACTAGTATGAAAATTCATTAAATATGTAGGAAAACTTTATTATTATCTTCTCATTTTTGTTTAACCTTGGAATTGCAATATTTTTGTTTCAGAAAACTACACCTCTTTAAAGGAAATTCTCATAATGCAAAACATGTTTAAAGAGAAGTACATTATTTAGTATGTGTTTCTTTACTAGGAATATCTTGCCAAGAAAAATCTAGAGTATTACACCTAATATTGACTGCCACACACTGCCAATTTACTACTGAACAATTATTTTTCAATTAATACTCTGGAACTATCGGGTACTTTTATGATTAAATTGACCACCAGAATATTAATTCTGGTTTAAAAACACACAACTTCCATAAACATATAAAAATGTGTTGACCTTTGGTTTAACAAAACTTTATCTTCTGGCTAACAGGCCTCCAAAGGCCATGCTAAATCTCTTTTCATTATAACTGAAATTCCAAGTTTACACATTTATCTTGGTTTACCTGCACATCTTTCGAGCAAAAAGCCCTTCATTAAGATTGCCATTTAATTTTCCTATTAAATGTTCCATTGAATATTACGAGATTTTTGTGTTCGGCAAGAGTAAAAATTTAATTAGAATTGTATCTCCAGGCAGGATTGGCATGTCTGCCTACATAAATTATGCCTTACAAATGCATTTTGAAATTTTCCTCGAGTCCCCCTGACACAAGGCAACTGCTCACAGATAGCGAGCCTTAACCTCTTAGGCGAAATTCTATTTTAATAACCATCAGGTTCCTGCTCAAAAACAAGTACTAAGAAAACATATTCAAAATGTAAGTTTTTTTTTTTCAGATACCTATTAGAAAAGAGAGTACTTGCGAAATGATTGAAACTTAGGAAACTAAGCCATTTCATGCACCCATCAAAGTGATGTAATGACCTATCTTTTCTTTAAGAGCCTGTCATTTTAAGTTTGTATAACTAACAACACATAACTTATGTAATTGCTCCCTCGAGGCCGATCATCTGACTTGAACTGAAAATTTGCTACCGATATAAATACAAAACTGTCTCAATTAGATGTTAGAGGGGTGAATGCAATTAATTCCCCAATAACAGTACACAAAAATTCTTCTTTAATTGAAATCCACCAATAGGAGCATATGTTACCAAATATGGTGACGACATTAATTTTCTTGGTAGTGGGGTGTTGAAAAGTCCATTAGGCTCTAAAGGGATCGTCAATGAAACAGCTAGGGTGCACGTGACATCACACCGGCCGGCCGGCGAGGAAGGAAAACCAGCGCTCCATGCCGTACACATGCAGGAGCAGGAACTACCACCTGCAGTGACAGCTGAGCTATAGCTCACACCTGTTGCACAAGCACTAGGCATGAATTAATTATTAAAAAGTGCTGTGAAAATAATTTCAACCATGCTGGGCTTTCACCAAATGCAGCGTGCAGCAATCAGATTTGCAATTATGTAAGTTTAAGTGATTTAAACAAGTTCCATATACAAATTTCAATAGTCGAATTTCCAGTATTTCCCGTGCGTCCAGAAAACGAACTTCCGACATTGTCTTGTTAAACGGGGCGGGCGGGCGGGGAGAGAACTAAATCATGCATTTTTTGATGAAGATGTCTCATCGACTTAAGTATATTCCCTTTAGCGACAGTGCTGATGTCGTGCCACCGAGCGATGCTAGGCCAAACTCTGTGTTCGTATTCGATGATGTTGCATGTGAGAAACAGAATCGATGCAACAGTACGTTAGCATGGGTCATCATGTCATTGTGGTTGCGATTTATCTCCGTCAGACATAGCTGGTGTTTGCACGGTGCCGCTGGTAGGCGATGAGCCCCCCTGGTTCTCACTGTGCCTGGCATCGTCGAATTCACTGCACCCATTACTGCTGTCCCTCGCGAAGGTGCGGGCACACCTTTCGCTTATCTCCGACCTTCCACTTACTTGGCAGCGATGGTGCCATCGAGCATCGTCTGGGCCAAATTTCCTCCCCTCTGCCATTCCACTTCGTCTTGCACTGTGGTTTTTTGTTGGCTGTTGTCATGTGCCGCTTGCTCTTTTCTCTCGAAATCTGCTGCTGTTGCGCCATTCTCGTTGCTGCATGACCCAAAGTTCCTGAGCCTGTTGGACTCTGTGTCATACGGCGTTGGCGAGACTGTTGTCACTGGTAGTTGGCCTCCTGTGGGAGGTGCCGCTCCACCTTCCTCCTCCCTTTTTCTTTCCTGGAGCTCGGTATGATGTTCGCCATCATGGGGCTGTTAGGCCTCAGTTTCATCTATTCTCCTGTCGTCTTCTGCAATAAGCCGGACATCATCACAGTGTGCTCTCACTCATTTTTATCCCACCCAGACCATGTATGTAGTAGGTCCAAGACTTTTCGCTATCATGTGCAGGAGTGCTACATTTTGCGGCCAGGTAAACACAGAAATTTTGCCGGGTGGCTTACTGCGTGTGTGCTCGCAGATACACTTGCTGTCCCTCTCGCAAGGCAAGTGGTGGTCTCATGCTGTGTGGGACCCAACCTCGCCTGATACCTCCTCTGCTGCTCCTAGTGCTTGTGTCGCTGCTGTTGGCGATTATCTGGCTGTTGGCCACTGCTTTCTGTATGGATTGTTGCAGTGATCGTGGGGCAATCGCATTCGCCTGGCAGTGCGAGATTCCTACCCAAGAATACGTCAGCGGGTATTCTTTGTCTCATGGCGGCATTTCCTTGTCGGCAGAGGATAAATAAGGTAGCGGGAGGTGTTCAGCCTAGCTGTTGTAACTTTCTCCCATGTGGAGTCGCAAATGTGTTTTGAGGTCCTGGTTGCGATGCTCTGTGGGGTTGGCCCTTGAATGGTACACTACTCTCTTTAAGTGCTGTACCCCCACCGGTTGCATGTCTCCTGCCATTTCTGGCCTGTAAACTGCATGCCACTGTCAGTCAAAACTTGCTTGGGATATCCCCAATGTGCGAAAAGTTAGTTTTGCAAAGATTTTGCAATGTTTGGTACTTGTTCACAACTTATTGCGTAGGCCTTGGTGCATTAGGCCGATTGGGTCAAGGCTAATCGTTTCAAACTGCCTTTTCGACATTCTTGGCTGCTGTTGTTGGGCACCATTTGTGCATCGCGATTTGAACTGCTGGCATTTTATACAGTTCCTCACATATTGCTGTGCATCGCATGACATGCAAGGCCAGAAAAAATTCTCCCTCATGTTGCGTATTGTCTGGTCCGTACCTGGATGGCCTACTATGTGGCTAGCATGTGCATGTGCGAAAATTCTCTCTCTCATTCCTGCCGGCAAAAATAACCTTCAATTGCTGTTATCTCTTGGCATGCACGTCTCAAAACTGTTGTTTACTACACGCCATTGAGCCTCATAACCAATTGCACACTTCTCTACTTGTGTCTGTGTAAACATTCAATTTCTCTGCATGATGCCGACTTCCTTATAGAGCTAACTCACAACTATCTCTCCTCATACTATGTCTACCTGGTTCAGCTGAGCCTCGCATAGTTCTTCCTGCGAATTTAGTGGAAGGATCTCGTCCCATTCTAATTCGTCATGTAAAACAACATTAGGATTCGGTGCTCGTGACAATGCATCCGCCAGTTCGTTATCTTTCCCAGGGGCATTATTTACAGCGAAATCATTTGCCAGCAGAAACAATGCCCACCGAGTCAGTTTGTTATGCACCTCCTTCATGCTGCTTAACCATACCAAGCATCGATTGTCCGTTTTTAGAGTGAATCTCTGGTGTTCTATGTATGTGCGGTACTTGTTAATGGACCACACTACGACCAAACACTCTCTCCTTCTCATTGACATACCTATGCTCTGTCGAGCCTAGTTTCGAGCTTGCGAAATCTATCACGTGTTTTACTCTGCCTTCTTTTCACTGGTAAAGGACTGCACCCCTTCACCGCTCTGCACCCAGCAGGCATCGGTCTGTGAAAACAGCGGTTGCATGGGGTCGTACCAGGCTAATTTTGGGCACATTCTGAACTGCCCCTTAATTGCTTCAAAAGCCTGCTCCTCCTCGCTTGTCTACACGAATTGCTTCTGAGTTGAAAGCATGTGGTTAGTGTTGCTGTTATTATTGCAAACTCCTTTATGTATTCACAGATCCAGTTTACTAAGCCAAAAAGTTTCCATAGCTACTTGTGCGTACATGGTGGATGTTGCTGGTCAATTAATTGTAACTGTCCCAGATTTGGAATCATCAATCTCTCGCTTACTAGAGGGCCTAGGAAAGCAATCTCAGTCTTCCCTATGTGACATTTCTTTACCGCACACGTTATAACATTCAGAGCAAGACTTTATAGCACAAGTTATAAATGTTGCACATGTCCTTCACATGTGTCCGACCATACTACCACATCATCTAAATAAGCGAGAGTGAAGTCATATATCAGATAGTCTAACACATGCACCATCATTGCTTGAAAAGTTGCTGGGGCACAAATCAAGCCAAATGGCATTGCACAAAACTGATAGTGTTGATGCCAGATGTTAACTCCCAAGCCTATTTGCCCACCATCGCCGGAAGTAACAGCAGCCACTAGCACTCTACCGGCACTAGTGCACACCGGTTGGGCAGAGCACCACAGCAGATACACCGGAGAAATTTCAGTAAGAGTGTGGCGCAATCGTGTCGTGAGCATAATGCAAGGGAAGGGTAGTGTAAAGAAGACCACGTGCACCTGCGCACACATTTACAAAATGAGAACCTGTAAAATGGGGCGTAATTGAATGGCAATATTTAATAAACGCTCATGAATGCCAGTCTATGCGACTGTAATATATGAAGCCCTACCCTAATTTAATGCCCCTGCGGGATCCAGTGCTTTTGTTTGTTATTGTTTGTAATGTACAATTTTTGCTTGCAGTGTAACATGTGTTTTAAAGTGTTTCATTGTACAAAGTAATTTTTAATGTAAACATTGCAAGTGTCAGAGTTACGTGGATATGTTTTTTGCACAGTTGTGGTGCGTAAAAAAATAATCAGTGAAGCATGCCTGCCCACCAAACACGATCTGGCATGACACGATTGCGCAAAGGTACAGTTAGTCATACCTGTGTGTCTCGGAGAGGCAGACATGGTGACTGACAGGGTCGTGTCTGGTGCTCAGACAATACTACAGAGTTTGGTGAGAAAATTCCAAAAAAATTCTTACTACTTCCCAACTTCTAATTTAATCCCTCTTACTCCAAGCACCCGCTATCTTATGTCGCCCGACTTAGGGGCGACGTCTTTCTATCAATTTTTCCAAACTTTCAGCGAAAATTTCGCAAAATTCCCAATTCAATAATTTGCAATTCCTGCTTTCTCTGATCTATGACAGCGCCAAGGGGGCATAGAGAATATCATCAGTGCATAACTGGAGCCATGGTGTGCCGTCGTGACATCCCAGGATGCCAGAAAGTCAATGCACGTAGTCAGTACAATAACGTGTGCCAAAGCTACAGAGATGCCACCATTGTGATCACCAAGAGGGAGGGCGAAAATGGACAGTGGATAGTGGCCATTGTGGTGCGCTGTGACTTCAGCCAGCTGCGCCACCCTCCGCTTGGGCAGAACGTGATGAAGGAGGACGAGGAAGAGAAGGTCAGTGGGAAGGTGAAAAAAGGAAACTTGTCTCCTGCTCACGCTTCCTGCTCTTTGCACAGCCGATAAGCTGTGCGATACGCAGAGCGTTGACCCCTGTCTCCTGCCATACTGTGCAGGTCTGCCACACCGTGACATCACCCATGCCACGCCGAGCATTGCCCACTCCTGATCACACTTCTGCATGCGTGCATCCGCGTCAAAACTTCCGCAACCTCATGGACTTGTTTGTCAACATGGCTAGCTGGATACTATGTGATGCAATTGCATTACTGTGTCCGCTCTCTCTGCGCCCAATGCCACAGGATTTAATCAGCAAATATAAGCAGGGCACAACCTATTTCAAGTATGAACATAAGACCAGCACGACGAGCAATAATTGCCTCTGCCACAATCACGAAAGTGAAATTGGACAGAACAAGTCAGAACTTTTGGGACCAAAATTTAACATTCATGTTTCGGACAATAGCAGCAAATCGGTGGTACGACCTTTCTTGCCCAGGTTGGCACACCCTACTTCTAAATTGTAAACAGTGCAATAACCATTACCATACAGAATGCTTTGACAGGAATGAACTTCGAACATTCAATTGACTAGTGTTTTCATGTAAACAATGCCATACACAGCCAATGCCACCCAGAAATGTGACATATAATTGGAATTCGTGAATTACAGCTAATGAACACATTTGACCAAACAAGGTGCAGGGGGAATTTGGAGAGAAAGTTACATCACTGCCACAAATGCAACAAAAGGTATACGCAATCAGTGCAGAACCAAGGAAGAAAAATGAATGACAGAGAAGAAAAATTTTATGTGTTTAGACTGCATGGCCCAGGATAAAGAAATGTCTGCCATTGTACCCGACATTCAGAACACGTCCGCGGTACCGCCCAGGATGACTCTGCCCGAGTCACAGCCAATGCCAGCAGATAACCCTCCTTTTACCTCCCTGCCTTCGATACCAATTGCACCTTACGTTCCGCAAATGCAACCGTATTATCCTACACCTATGTTCACACCAAATTTTCCCGCCGTCTTACCCAGCATTCCGAATCTGTTCCCTACGTCAACTCCATTTCCGAACATTCAACCAACACTCAACAGTGCAATTTCAACCACACCGAATGTAAACAACAGGACTGATTCTCAATTTCGCCTAACTCCGACCATATGCCAAACACTCCCGACCTTCTTGGGACAGTTGAACCAATACCTGTCAGCTTTTGTCCATGACTGTACGATGCATTTGCAACAGTATGGTGTCTCGGATGATGAGTGGCCAGCAAGAATTGGTAAACAACTGGAAGGGGAAGTGAGACAGTAGTGGAAATCCAGAAATCATTATTGGATCACCTGGAATGAATTTCTGCATGCATTCCAATTGCTTTGGAGGGACTTGCATTTCTATCCAGGCTAACTATGTTTATCAACAGGAAAACACATCTGGTACAGAATTTTCTGCCCACGCCTGACCAAACGTGAAATACTGGAAGTGATTGCGGATACAGCACTGCCGGAATACTGCCATCACTTTTCCCGCTATTGAACAATGGTCTAGATGAATTCATTTGAGCTGCCTTAGTTCTTGAACGAAACATGTGTGTACAGTGACGGTAACCGGGAGGTGCATGGGTGCGAGAATGACAGCGTGATTTCTGTGACAACTGTGGCGAAAACCAACGTGTAAACAGATAGCACTACCAACCCAGTAGGCAGGAACAGCCCAGGGTAACCAACGTGTAAACAGATAGCACTACCAACCCAGTAGGCAGGAACAGCCCAGGGTAACCAACGTGCAAACAGATAGCACTACCAACCCAGTAGGCAGGAACAGCCCAGGGTAACCAACGTGTAAACAGATAGCACTACCAACCCAGTAGGCAGGAACAGCCCAGGGTAACCAACGTGTAAACAGATAGCACTACCAGCCCAGTAGGCAGGAACAGCCCAGGGTAACCAACGTGTAAACAGATAGCACTACCAACCCAGTAGGCAGGAACAGCCCAGGGTAACCAACATGTAAACAGATAGCACTACCAACCCAGTAGGCAGGAACAGCCCAGGGTAACCAACGTGTAAACAGATAGCACTACCAACCCAGTAGGCAGGAACAGCCCAGGGTAACCAACGTGTAAACAGATAGCACTACCAACCCAGTAGGCAGGAACAGCCCAGGGTAAACAATGTGAAAAGTTTCCAAAACTGTGCATGTGGTGGCAGAAATGTGCAAAATGCGAATGCATACTGCGACCCGAACCAGCTCGTTCGGTGGGACCTCATGCGACCACCTCCGATGCCATGTCAGTATTGCCCGGGTCAACAGTTCCACTGGCACACTGAATGCCCAAGGAACCCACATCGAGGGAGCAACAACAACAACCATCGAGCACTGGCCAGCAGCGAAGAACAGCAGGGAAACGGGTTGTAGGGGCAAAGCCAGCTGCCATGAACTTTACCCCTCCCCAGGACAACACTCTCACGGTAATGCCTCAAAGGGCACTAATAAATCAGATCAATGGGTATTGTACCAAAATTTATCAGAGTTGTTGTACATGTTAATGGTATCCTGTATCATGCTCTTGTCCACACCGCTGCATCTCACAACATGTATCACTCACATGTCATTAACAATAAAAATATAACCTCAACTGGACATATGATTCGTATTGTCAATGGCCAATGTACGAACTCAGTAGTAGGGCAAGCAACCTTAACAGTTAAAATCAGGGATCTCGAAATGATCACCTCATAAATCATAACCGGTGAAATCACAGAAGACATAATTTTAGGCGTACCTTATTTTATCGGAGCAGAACACAACAGTTGAAACAGCCGAGCGCTGCATTCACTTCGGGTATAAGGAAAAAAGCACTGTATACAATATAGATCGCTGTAACATTGAACACACACCAGACGTCAATTTGGCAGAATTCAACCATGAAATTCCCAATGAACACCAAGCAGTTTTTCAGCGCTTATTAAATGAGAGAAAGATTGATTTTGCACATGATGCATTGTGTAAGACAACAGTTGCCGAGCATGCAATACCGCTAACGAAAGAGGAGCCCATTTTTAATAATCCACGAAGTAACTTGCCACATCAGGCACGAAAAATAAGGCAACAGATTTCAGAAATGTTCGTGGATGGAGTCATTGAGCCGACAAGGAGCCAGTATCACTGGCACCGAAAATGGACGGGACTTGGAGTGTTTGTGTTGACTTAAGGTCCATCAATCAGGTGACCTGCAGCGCGATACCACCCTAAATAAGTGTTAAGGATGCCCTGAGTTCACTAGGAAAGGCCAGGGTGATGTCGCTCGATTTAAGAAGTAGGTAATGGCAGAAACCGGTATGTCAAGAGGAATGGGAAAGGACCACGTTTACCGCCCCGGACGACCGACAATACCAATTCTGCACCATGCCGTTTGGGTTAAAATGTGCACCTGCGACATTTCAAAGCATGATGGTGAAAGTGCTTGATGGCTTGGTAGGAGAATTCACACTTGCCTATCTTGACGACGTAGTAATATGGTCTGAAACCTGGGAAGAATACCTACACCACCTTTCGCTTGTGTTGGAAAGGTTTGAACTTAATGGATTAACCTGTAACATTATTAAGTGTCATCTGGGCAGAACTAACCTCGAATTTCCTAGAGCAGAAGTCAGACCACCTAGCACAGGTGAGACGTCCGCCGAACATCACAGAGTTCACCAGGGGGTTAGCATCATGCCAGCACCACACTGAACGAGGTCGCTGAGTCCGACAGGGATGGCGACGGGGTGGAAGAAAGGGGAGAAGGAGCTCCCACACATTGTACTGGGTGCACGGGACCGACAACTGGCAGGAGAAGAGGCCCACCAGGAGCCCCATTATGGTGTTGCCAATGACGAGCCCCCTGGTGACGTTCCAAAAGCAGAAGGTGGTGTGGCACTTCGAGAAGACGTAGCACAAGAGAACACAAGGGGTCCGGGTGTCACCCTAAACACAGGTGCCGACAGGGGTGAGCCCATTGACGTGCGTCAGGAGGTCTGATGCGATCGAGCTGTCAAGCTCAGCAGTTGGGATGGAAGCACTGGAAACATCAATGCTACTATCTCAGGAAGATGGGGGAAGGGGAAGAGCAACTTCCCACCCCAGTAGCACCACCTGTCAACATGCAAGATTATGAAGAAACTTAGGTCGGGGAACATAAATGGCCTATCAGGATTCAGTTGCAGGGTCACAACCAGTATCGAGACATGTGTAGCAGTTAAGAAAGTGGAGGCGCGATTAGTGAGGACAGTGAGAGTGGTGGGTTTGGCCAGCCTGTCATCTCTCCAACATCCTAGCTGGTGAAGACAACTTCCATGGGAAAGTATCATCTGCAGTAGTATCACAGTGTGCCATGGAGTGCAGGTACGCCAGCAGCAGCCGAAGAAGAACCTAAAGAAGCTGCCATGCTGGGATGCCTACGTGCTCTGACCCTGATGCAGGGAGCCAAGGAGGTGCTCCTGCTGCGAGTGAGTCACTGGCAGCAAACGCCTCGACAAGCTGTGTTGGATCGCGCCGGGAAGCCCCCCCCCTCCCTCCCGGTGCTTCCAACCACTTTCTCCAAAGCCCATTTTTACTACCATCTCCGTCAGTTGCTGCAGCCACCAGCACTCTACCTGCCACTGGTGTGCACCGGTTCGTCAGTGCACCGCCACGAATACACCGAAGAAATGTCAGTAACGAGTGTGACTGTGGTGCCAAGTGGAGCGCTCATGTTATGAGCGTTGTGCAATGGAAGGGTAGTGTAAAAAAGACCACGTGTGTCTGCAAGCACATGTAAAAATGAGACCCTGTAAAACGGGACATAATTAAAACAGCATTATTTAATATACACTCTTTGTGCGCCACGTACATCCACGTGATTCCACACATCTCTGTTCTCCTTTGACCGCAACAGTCCCAATAATCGCTACTCATGATCATCCTAAATAACCACCATGGAAGACCTGTGAGGAATGGAGAAAAACTATCCACAACAACGGCAAGAGTATAATTTGGCGCCAAATCGCCATTGGGGTGAAAGTGTGAGGACGTCCACATTTTGTAGCACATTTTCTTCAAGGATGCGACTGTGATGTCAGCCAATCACCATCTTAGACATGTGACTGGCCATGGGGGAGTGCGCCACACACCATCACATCTCCTTCCATGTCGCGCATACAGCAGGAACCACACCTACCACACCACACGCACGGGTGTTGCCACGAGCCGAGAGCCACGTGGCCTGGCTAAGCCTTCATGTGACCCTGCATGTCATTCGCGCCACACCAACAACCGTGTGTGCTTAGACTTCCACACAACGAATAGCCAACCAACAACTTTGTGCTGAAAATGCTTGCTAGCTGTGCCGAAATCCGACCCGTTTTCTGTGGTGGACTTGCGTGTGGACACTTGTATCTGTCAGGATGCGACATCTGTTCAAAGACTGTGGACTATATTACGCGAGGTGAACAATGAGTTGTAATCAGATGTGCTGTAATGCACATGTACAGGACAATCGGAGGACTTATGTACAAATTGTTTCTGTCCATGGGAAATGAAATGTACTGTAAATCCTATTTGCATACCCATCCTAGGTAAGTGTGACGCTGCACAACTAAGCCCGCCATTGTCAATGTCAAATTTGCGAATAAACTTACAGAAATTGCCAACTTTACAGAGTGTGATGGAATAGGAGCTGCTACACTCGCATGCACGAGGTGTTGGCATTAATACCACGAGCAGTGTGCTACACCACAGAAAATGGCGATGAAATGTGATGAGTTCTAAATAAACTGTTTGAGATGCCACCTAGTGATGTTGGAATTGCCACAACCAGCAGAGCTGAAAAACTTCATATTGCCCACTCACAGCTACTGAGGGTGGAATCAACAGGTACAGGAGGAATACGAGCAAAATGCCAAGAAAATGTGCCACTGCTCGTGATGCCACACCTGCCAAATGGTACCGCACATACGAGGATGGCACAGCTTCCCACACCCCCGGCCTTTTCCACACCACTACTCCGGATGGTGCCAGTCTGGCAACTGGAATTATTGACAGCTCCTGGCTTTGTGGAGAACCGGACAAGGAGGAAACTCGTGCACCAACTACACCGACAAGGTATCAATCCCTGACGGGGTACACCGGCTGTTCGAGCGATGATCCCGCGGCATTCCTCCAGGATTGTGAAAATCGGCTGACTAGATACAGGATCGACCAGGAAGACTGGCCAAATTCAGTAGGCGAGCGATTTGGTGGAGACACTCGACTGTGGTGTAGAGGAATGGACTGAGTTCAGTCCGTCATTCTTGAGCCGTTTTGCCAACGCGTTCGCCTCTCTGCGCACCACAGTCGGATGGTTTTAGAAGAACAAAAGGAGGAGGCATTGTACAATTGTGAAACACAGAAAATTAGTACCATCCGAACATACCACCCAGAACTCAGCACACAGGAGGTCTTGGAGGTAGTCCCAGGTACTGCACATATGGAATATCGAGTAGCCTTGGCACCCGTCATCCACTCAATAGAACGTGAGATTTTACTAACTGTCATGTTGTTGGGGCGAGCATCCCTGCCGAGCCATTACACATTCGCGAACGCAAGCAATCGTGTCGGAGATGGAACACTCGAAACCGTGACAGGACTGGGAAGAGAAGGGAAGAGGGAAAAGTAGACAAAACATGTCGAACAGTTCAAGACAGGAAGTGACGGCCAAGTTCTCCCATGGGACACATCAGGCACGCCCATCAACAGAGTCGAGGCATCTGGAACATCCATGCCGCTGGTGCGACAGGCCACATTTCTATAATCGTTGCCCGCAGTAAGTGTCGGGGCACCACCTGCAGCTGGAAGAGACATGACGCTGCTGGGAAATGTGAGGCCGGGGTAGAGCGGCCTGGCACCACTCAACCCCAGGACAAAACATGCTCCACTGAACCGACATCTAAACAAGTTCTTCTTGCGCAAATCAATGCTGACTTAACTAGTTTCATTCGCATTTCGGTCACAATCAATTATCATTCTTTCCGCGCACTAATTGATACGGCTGTGTCGGATAACTGTGAGGAGTACCTTTGTAAACAGTGCCAACACCAAACCACCACAAGACTACTTTTACTGCACCCGACGGCAGGCATTTTGAGTTTTGTGCCATGTCGTTAGGCCTAAAGTGCGCATCAGCAACCTTCCAGGAAATTATGACCCGAGTGCTGGACGGATACATTGGGGACTTCGCTGTGACATACCTCGATTACGTCATCATTTGATCATCATCCTGGGAAGACCACGTGGCAACAGGACAGTTTCGAGGAAGTAAAGCGCCGGTTCCGAAGGTGTCGCTCTCGCCAGGTACAACCCACTATGCCATCTGTATGTCCAGATGGATGTTAGCGAAGAAGGGCTGGGCGTCGTGTTGTTTCAGTTGTCACATGAGGGCGAACGGCACATTGTTGACTTCGGCAGCACAAAATTTGGCCCAGTAGAGCAGAACTACGATTTGAATGAGCGGGAGTGTCTCGCAGTTGCTTGGAGCCTGAAAATGTATCATCCAATCCTGGAGTACCAACACTTCACCCTGCGGAGCAAGACAATAGCTGCCTTCTGTGGTTACATAACACCAAGGAAAGACGGTGTAAACTGACCTGCTGGGCCCTACTCATGCAATCATATGATTTCTAGGTACAACACATCGCCGTCGTCGAGAACCAGCTCGCTGATTACCTGACACGCACGCCAGAGAGTGAAATTGCACGAGATGAGGACGACTGGAATGCAGTCCTGCAACCTGTGTCAAAGGTAATCATGCCGGCCGATACCTCAGTACACCGTGCAAACTGTCAGTGTTACCAACTGCACCGACGGTGGACACACTGCGAGTGGAGGTCGGACCAGTACAGGGCAGCTGCTCTACCAAAAGTAAGTGGAGAGAAGAGTGTGGCCAAAGAAATGTAGAGAAGTGGCGAGTTGTAAACAGCTGTGTTGAATACCGTGCGAGTGCGGACAGCGAAACGTGGACAGTTTACGTACCCGGTGCATCCTGCAATGCAATACTACACTACACCCACGCCACTCATGTCTCTGTACACCTGGGAGTAGATGAAAAGAAACTAAATATCCTGAAGTATTTCTACTGGCCTGGGCTCTCAGTGAAAGCTTTGTACACCAATGTGTCACTTTCAACCATTTTAAAAGCCGATGCAGGGACGACATGCAGCAGCAACAGCTGTGCGAGCTGCAGGAACCGTTTGAAATGGTAGCATTCGACCTGATGGGTCCTTACTCCAGGACACCGACGGAGAAGCAGTTCATACTCGTCGTGACGGACCTGTTTTTGAGGTGGATGGAAGCCTATCCATTCTCCAGCACATGAGCACATGGCATTGGCAAGGTCATGGAGAACGAATTTTTCGCCTGCTGGGAATACTCTCGAACAGTTTTGAGCAACAATGACATGCAATTCACTGGTCATGCGTGACGTGGTTTGTGTACCAGAACACACCACAGCGATTTGCCACCCATGTGCAAACCCTACTGAAAGACACAATCAAGATATCAAGACTCAGCTGCATCTGCGCGTGTGGGTAAACCACGCCTCGTGGGCTGAGCATCTGACTGCCGCATAGTTCATGTTGTGGACCAGTATGAATCAGGCCACAGGGAAGATGCCAGCCCAGCTATTGCAAGGCCGCGTCCTTCCCCTCCCCGGGGAATTTTCCGGCAGTGTGAGGGACAGCAACAGAACAGTGGAGGAGGAGAGTAGTGAGTAGATAAGGGAAAGAGGCGTGAGAGAAGCACCAGCACCATTATGTCTCGCAGTGGGCCTCGGATACCACCTGTCTGCCACCTTGCTTACTATCTGGCCAGCTCGTATATGCGATAATGCATCCGCAATCAGCTGAACAGTGGAATTTCCACACAGGTTTCGCAGCAAAATGGAGCGGACCACACAAAATCATTGAGTGTGCAGGAGAAAGCTGCTACAAAGTTCTCCTGAGCAGGCACCATTCAGCGGACCTTCATCGAGACACACTCAGGCTTGCCGATGCCAGAGTCACAACGCCACTACCTGATGCGGGAGTGGACACGGGTGAGCTGAAGATACCCCGAGATGTCACGCCTATGTCTCAGAGAGAAGAGGGAGCACATGTTGAAATTCTTACCCCTGCAGCTGCGACGCCTGGTGCCAAGATGCCTACGCAGGATCCAGCAGAGGAAGAAATTGGACACCTCATGGGAAGTGAAGGAAGACTGTCTGCAGCTGTTTCCCCTCCCATCTCGCGAGACACACTATAAAGGCCGCCTGTGTCAGATATTCTTCGGCAGATGCGGGACCAGACTCGTGGCGTCGTGACGCCGAGGAGGAAACAGAAAGTGACAACATCTAGGCCGGTATTGTTTGTGTTTGGGGACATCCAGAATAACAATCTGCGACGGTCATGGGGAAAAGTAAACAGTGACAGAGAGGATGAAGAGGGCGGCAGCAACAAGTCAGGGCACTAGGTGATGTCTTCCTCTCCCTGCCGATCGAAAAGGGCCCGCCTCTTCCGGTGTGTCGAGTGTAAAGCCTGCGTGTGTCAGGACTCACTTACTGCAGCTGTCACAACAAAGAGGGCCATGTTGGCGCACCAGCACCACATGATAAGAAGAAGTAAACAACAGGGTATCCACTACAACCTGCTGAACCACACCTTCAGGTCCCTCCTACAGTGGATGCACACATAATACTTAGCAGTAGGGTAGATTTAGAAAAAAGTGCCGGGTTGTTGGGCCTGGAGGATTAGCTTGCTCTGTGATTGATGTGAGGTAAATTCACCTTCAAACATGCATTAGAAGAAGTGTACGAATTCTTCCCATGGTAACCAGTACAGTGGCATTCCATTAGGGCAAGCAAGGCAGGCAGTGCTTACCCAGAGTTTCCTGACAATGTTATATTTAAAATAAATATTAAATTCCAACTTATATTTACTTTAAGGTAACTTTTCTCTCATGTGGTACGCATTCTACTCGGGAAAAATACTGTACATTATAAGGAAACAAACTCATTGACTAGCAAAACCAAGATATTTGGAAGCACTGTAAGTAATGCTTTCAGTAGGGAGGCGGTAGCAATGGTTTCCCCTGCCGCCGGAGAGGTGGCAGGTATAGGAAGACAACCTGTAGAGGGGCGGGGGCTTATGGCTTCATCAACCTGTGTTAGAAGCTACGATAATAGTGCTTTCTTCACCGAACTGAAGCGGAGATAGCCGAAGTTGGCCTAGCTGCAAGTAGTTGGCGTCATGTAGTTTACAGTAAATAGATTGATGCGTGGGAAAGTTCACACATCAACACGAATCGTATTGTTTTTATTTAATTTAGTTTTGGTGCTGAGAATGTTATACATATTCGTGTGTGATGTATACCCTACATAAAAAATATAAAATTACAGTGCGAGAATGAGAACCAAGTAGATTGAATGAGTGCAACAGAAAGATGTAAGTATGGTGTATGTGGATTATGACTGAATCATTTTTCCAGCAGTGCTTTCACTTTTCAGAAAAGATGTGACATCATAAAAGAGGGTAGGCTGACACCTAATCTTATGATCACGACAACATAAAAGAAGAGGTAATTTTGTATGACATTTCCAAAAAAATTTTTATCTGAAACACTCGTGGTTAGCTGGATGTAACAGCCTAAACAAACTGTTTTGCTGGCCATGTTTATTGTTTTCAAAGGATGTTAACATGTGGAATGAAACTGGGTATTTATGACCCTAACAATCTGTGCAATGCTGTCCAAAAACACGAGCATTCTGAAGTTCACATAAATTCGTTTTTGTCTCTTAAAGTATTTTGTAAAAATAGTTGATTTTAGTCTAGATAGCTCCAAACAATTAACCACACAACGATATAATGAAAAAGTTAAAAGAAAAAGAGAAATTTTTAAGTGTTTAATAGATGATGTTGGTTTCTTGGGTGTACAGGAACTGCCTTTCTGTGGTCATGATGAGACAAAAGAATCAGAAAACTGTGGCAATTATGTTGAGTTACTTTCTTTAATTGCAACTTATGATCCAGTATTGTCGCAACACCTTGAGACGTCCACAGTATTTTGTGGTCTCTCATGCGATATCCATAAAGGCATAATAGAATCAATTCAAAATATTATGTTAGCTGAAATTAGAAATGAAATTGAAAGACCAGTTTTTGTTTCAATTTTACTTGACGAGACGTCGGACTGTGCCAAACTTTCTCAGTTGTCCACTGTTTTTAGATTTGTAATGAGTGATGGAGAGATTAATGAATGGTTTTATGGATTCACTGATGTTAGCTCTGATAGGTCTGTGGGAGCCATAGCAAGTCATGCGATTGAATTAGTTACGACAACTAACTCTGGCATTAAACTTGTAGCACAGTCTTGTGACGGAGCTGCAGTAATGGTCGGAGATTTAAATAGTGTACAGAAACTGGTATGTGACAAATTTTCCAGTGCATTGTTTGTACTTTGCACTGCACATGTTTTGAACCTTTTCTTATCCCAGTCCGTAAATAACATAAGCAAGTGTTGAGTGTTTTTCAGGACCATTTCTGGCCTATCTGTTTCTTTTTTTGCACTCTTCTAAGCAGGTAGCATTGCTAGATAAGATAGTTGGGAAACGGCTTCCAGGTGTTGCGCCAACAAGATGGAATTATAATGACAGACTTGTTAAATGTGCATTCAACAATCGGGATTCCCTCTTAGAAATGTTTTCCACAATAACTGAAAATCCACAGGAATGGGATAGTGACACTATTTCTACAGCAGAAGGTTTCATCAGTTTTCTAGAAACTTTTGAGAATGTGTTTTTCCTAGTTTTGTCTTCTAAGATTTTTGATAGCACTGGACACTTATATAACATTATGCAGACCAAAGAACTGTACATCAGTTCCTGTATTGTGGAGATACATGAAATGTAGGTATTTCTATTTAAACACAGACACGATTCTGAAAATGCAAACATCGAAAAAAAAAAAAAAAACATCGGAAATGCAAAGACGAAGAAGACCCAAAGCGAGAGTATTCCAGGCTACACGTCAAAATATTAGACAACATTGTAATCCAAATCGAAACACTTTTCGAGAACATGAATAAATTAAGATTTTTAGAACTTGTAAATACTACAAAATTCCAGGAGTTTTCTCATAGTTTTCCTGAGGTCCAGTTGAAATCCCTAATCGAATACTATGGCAGTTACTTTGACCTTGATAAGATTCGGTCTGAACTAAAAGTTGTGTATAGTCGAGATGCCATGAAATCCAGAAGTGTTCAAAATTTTCTTAACTACATTCATGAAAATTATTTGTAAGATGCTCTTCCATAGTTCCATAAATTATGTATGTTAGTGGCAACAATACCATGTACGTCATCTGTGGAGTGTTCTTTTTCAACACTAAAACGAATAGACATACTCACGGAACACAATGGGGCAAAATAGACTCTCTGATCTTGCACTTCTCTCCATTGAAATTAAACTTTTGTTAAAAATGAAACTCGCTGTCGATTTTTATGAACGTGTCACGGCGGAATTCGTAAAGAAAAAAAGAGAGAAGAATTTATTTTGTGTTAAAAAATTAGCGTTATTCGTTGTCTTAAATCCTCTATGCCCTCTACAAAGTACCAACAGTGTAAATACTTGTGAAGAGTGTTTACTGCTTTGAGCGACTTGGTAGTGATTCAAACAGCCGGGATGTTGCGCATTGTAGGTCTGTAAAAATATTAATTCAAATTTGTCATTTACTCTTTGTGTAGTATACTTTTACATTAAAACATTAATTTACTTCATATTAATTGTGATGTGAATGTTTGCAGATATAATTATAGGTGTAATCTGTGATCATTTATCAGAAATGTTAATGCATTGCTATAATATGTTATCTAATTCCGTACCAGTGATGAATCCTTGTAAACTCTCGATTTCAGTATACATGGTAGAAAATTTTAATTAAGCATAATGAAAGTGATGTTTATAATATGGTCGCAGTCATGAGTTTCCAGCTCTTCTAATTAAGTCATTTTCTAATATGATTATGGCATGTGCTATATTTGTAATATCAATTACCTGGAACGCTGATCAGACTGGAAAAACACGTGTACACATTAGTTTACATGCACAATTAAAGGATGATGTAAATATTTGCTCTATAAGTACAATTAAATTATGTAAAGTTCATTCATGGTAAAAATTTGCACTTTTGAAAGCCCTGCTTAAAATCTACTTGTATGAAAGTTGTGTAGTCTTCTGCCTTATATAACATTAACATTGCCGCGGGTCTCATTTCACTTTATGCATGCATCGGTTAAGGCAAGAAGTTCAATTACTTGTGAAGTAAATGTCTAACAAATTAGCTAATTTTTACACTTCGATGCATTAAAAAATAAATAGAAATCGAAATTAATAATTTAAGTTATCAGAAATATACCTAACACATTTTATGCGACGTTAAGATACGGAACTACTTCCCATCCATAGTTACCAACTTTACTGGATGCATGTTGCTCAGGTCAACTGTTAAAATATATACTGGTAGGGGCAGTGATTTTTTTTTTCTAAGGTTAATTTTTAAAATGCTCACTATATCGTGAACAGCAGTTACATGTTTGAATGCATCAATACCAGATGTTCGGATGGCTTTTCATGACACAATTTTCTGTAGCTATTTAGTAATGTGTGAGGATGTATGTGTTGTCTAAGCTAGGCGTATTATGTTTGTATCGGGTTGCAATACAAGCTTTGTGGCGCGTACTATCGCTCTGGGTGACAATGTTAATTGTCGGTGCGTCGAATTACACTGATTAGAAATTCAAGGACATTAGGGTATCATAAACACCTGTTACACCCGTGGATGGTCTCCGCACTCTCACCGCATGATATGTCCCTATATCTTCGTAACTGTGCTGCAGTTGGTTGAAATATAATCATCGGTTAATTTTTGGTGAAAGACAGCTGCACAATACGAACGGTGGGAACTTACACTGGCACAAGGGTAGTGGCAAATATGTTTTCAGCTCGGCTGTTATGACTTCCGCTACCATCCCTCTTGTGTGCCCTCCCTCCTGTAGGCTATCACTGAATACATCCCGTTTTGTGCTTCCTTCCCTTACGCTGTGCTAGAAGGCCCTTCTCTTTTAATGCGCACTCTACCTGCTAAGTTTTTTCCTGCCTCCTGATCATTCGCGATTTCCAACTTTACACAAACGAATAATGATTTTTCCTGTCTACACTTCTGTACAAATAAAATCGCTCCGTATGTAAATACCTCGCTGCCGAAGCGTATTAAAAAAATATTGATATTGAGTGGACAAGGTTCCGGGTTTGATGAAGGTATCTTTGTAATATTTTTCACTCCAGCAAATTTTATGTAAAAAAATATTAATATATTTACAAGCAGTGTATTTTGTATTAAAGTACGAAAAAATGTTTCAATGGCACCATTTTGCACCTTGAAATCCTAATTTTTCCAGGTGAGGGCACCCCCGGACCCCACCCCCTTTAACTAAGGAGATCAAGGCCGCTACTGCTTCCAGCACGCAGTAGCTTGCCCATGAAATTATAGCACGCATCGCCACTGAACCCGTAGTGGTTAAGCGAGTTCCACCAAACCTTGGCCTCACCTTGCAGCTGTGCTCCTACACATTCTGCCCATTCTTCCTCCCATATTTTGTACCGTTGTAAACGTGTGGTGCTGTCTTTTAAAAAGGCCTGTGTGTCTTTGGTTGGTCTCCCTGTAAGCGTGGGCAACATCTAAAAGATTGTGTGTATTTTTCTTGTCAGTTTCTTGCGGTTGTTGGTTGCGGCTCGTCTGCATTACTGTTTGTGGCATGCTAAACTGGTTCCAACTTGGAACTGTTGGTGTGGCTGTCTGATTACCTATCCTTACCAGTGCTGGTGTGGTTGTTGAAAATGGAGTAAACATGGGTGGAACATGCTGTGGAATTAGTGCTGTCGGATTTTAATGTTGGAAATGAAGTGGTGAAGATATGGCCATATGTTCGAGCCAGCCATATGATGGTGTACTAAGTACTTGGAAAGGTGTAAGAACCTGGCCAGTGAACGCTGGCCCAGTGGTAAGCATAAAAATTAGAAAATTGAGGAGTGTTTTTTTTCTGGGTGAGGTGATTGGAATGAGGAATATTACTCGGGCGCCAGGCACTATCCAGACCTAATGCCGTTGAAGTGGTAGAGCAGACTTTTCCTAGTGCGGCCGACGACCATTGGCAGCTATCCTTCCCCTGTGCTGTGTCACTCCTTCTGCAGATTGTATAAAATTGGTACACATGCTATGCAGTGAATTAATAAGGCTATCCAAACGCCTATGCTATTTTACACTATCCTGTAAACACTTTTACAAATAATAGTTGGTAGGAAAGTTCCAACACACATGCGATTTGGCAGGAAATTATAAGGGCCCGTATCCTGGCATGAATAGTGGCTTTCCTCAATAAATAACACCCGTTTAAATATAGTGACATTTATCAGACGATTGATTACAATTTCACTCTGGAAAACACTTTAAATTGCAAGAGCCAGAGATGTACCAGTCGGCATCTGTGATGCTGTTAAAATGGTGTGAAGGCCTATGCGTAACTTTTAGTGCGAAATAAAGATTCCCCAGACGATGCAAACCTGGGGAAGATGAGAGGTGTTGTCCTGGGCAGCTTATGAAATAGGTTCTGGTTGCGTTAAAAGTCAATTGTGATGAAAACATCCGGTGTTAGAAGTGAATGCCACCTGGGTGCGGAACTGACGCTACAGACGACCTGCCTCTCGAAGTCTTCGGCATCTATTGCAGTTCCAACTTATCACGCCCACCGAGGTTGCTACTAAAGTGCGCCACGTATAATTACTTTCGTCAGATGCCATTCTGCAAACAAACTCTTACTTGTGCTATAATTGCTTAAAAACTACTTTGCATAATAAACAACACACACATACATATATAATGTAAAACTGTAATGAAGGAGGGGAGGGTGTAATGACACAAGGTTATGATACACTATAAAAAAACATTGCAATTACACTTATAAAATAAACTGTGGGCAATAAAATGAGATTTGTGGGTGTCCCTTGTCACAGAAGTAGGATCACCCAAAGGAAACTGAAATTCTGTGGCAGTGACCACAGCTCTCACCAACTCTCATACCAAGCTCCAGATATCCAGCAGGGTTCAAAAGATGTTTAGTAGAGTTTAAAAACAAAGGTTTTTCCAATCCTATTGATATATTATAGTTTTTAACCCCAAAATTGTGAGAAATAAACAAACCACAAATATAGTTTTATTTCTTTGTATTGGGCTTTATATTTTTTCTTTCTATTCCCTCAAAAAATATATATTGTGCAATACAAAAATGGATAAATGCACGAGTGTTATGTAAGTTTGTATCAGTGATAATCCTAAATTAAACAGTATATTAATATGTCTCATTGTGTCCATTACAATATAAAAATTATCAACTTCAAAAGCAAGCATTTAATGGCGCAGTCGGAGAGAATCAGCGACTCTAGATGCAGAAAGTCACGGCCATGCGGCACAGCAACAATGGGAAGGTAAATTCGAAGTGTTTTTCATGCATCACAGTCCTCCAGATCGACAAGATGAACAATCTGAAACAGCTGGGTCCATTACAGTTTATGGGCAATGCTGCGGGAAATTTTCGCAAGATCATACATCAATATGAGGTATACATGCTCGCATCAGGGGCAATGAAGCAAGCGCCAGCGGTACAAACTGCCATAATTCTGACTATAATTGGCAAAGAATGCCTGGAGCTGTATAACACATTTGAGATGTCCACAGAAGAAAAGGAAAACCCGGCGAAAGTTTTAAAGGCCTTTGAAGATTACTGTAAGTTATCCCACGAGCTAATGTGAGCGTCGAAAGACATATTTTTCAACACAGAGCTGAAGGTAGGTGAAAATATAGATAATTATGTAACAGAACTCAAAAAAATATGCCAAAAGTTGTTAATTCAGGGAGTTGATGGATGGCCCAATCAAAGATGGAATTATGAGTGGGGTGTGAGACAGAGAAGTTAAAACAAGACTGCTGAACATGGAAGACTTAACATTCGAAAAGTGCATACAAATTTGTAAAAATGCGGAAATTTTGCGCAATTCCAGTTGCAAACAGTGTCGCGGGGAGAAAAAATGGCAAGTGTGTGTAACATAACAAATGGTGTGTTTAAAAACACAGGTAGCTACCAAAAAGATACATGGTAGTCACACAAAAAAGGGAAGCAGCAATATCATCAGACAAGAACAGCGTGGGAGAGACAACAGTCCAGAACTTCGGGGTTTCCACAGACAAGAATAGTGGAATCCTGCAGTGACGGTGTGGGAAGTAGCAGTAAACAGATGTCACATCGGTATGCGGAATAAATGTCTTTCTCTGCACGAGATGTGGTAAGAAACATCCACCCAAGAGGTGTCCAGCATACGGTAAGGTGTGTAAAGTATGTAACAAGATAGGGCACTTTGCAAGAGTGAAAATGAATTCAGTTCATCAAGTGAACAAACAAATGGGGACAGTTATCAATAACAGCAAGAGTGAGGATCAAAAACAGAGAATATTTGGAACAAGGAACTAGTGATGTTAGTAATATAAGTGAACAAACATTGTTAGTAGATAAAGTTACTCATGTTCAAAGGGAAAGCAGTAATGTGTATTGGGTGGAAAAGGCTCTCATAAAGAACAGGTATGTAAAGTTAAATTTAGACATGGGGGGACAGGTGAATATAATCACAGTTGATGAGATAGAACAACTTGGTATCGATAGGGTACCCTTGACAGCGAAATTTGAGAATTACAGTGGCACACTAATACCTGTAGTAGGTAAATGTTACTGTTAAAGCAGGTTCAAGGGAGGTAAGGCAGGTGTAGTTGAGTTTCAGGCAGTGGAGGATAATGAAACTACTTCACCAGTGTTGGGCTTTCCCACAATTAAACAATATGACCTAGTTATGAGAGTATTAACAGTAGCAACAACAGGGAATACCGGCGAGAACAGTAATTTATAATATGGTATCTCAAGTCCTATAGGTCCTATAGATAGTAAGTCAATGCCAGACAGAGTAAGAGAAATGTTGTGTTATTATAATAATTTATTTGAAGGGATTGGAGTGTTCAATTATACATACAAAATAAAGGTGAAAGATGGAGTAGAACCACATGTTGCAAAACCTAGGAAAATCCCATTTCACTTACACTTACTTTGATTCACTTGACTATGAAATGTGCAAATTAGAAAAGTTGGAAATTGTCAAACCAACACAGTGGGTCAACTCCTCAGTTGCAGTCATTAAACCTGATAACAATCAGAATCTGCCTCAATCCATTTAAAGAAGGAAATTGTAAGAGAATATTTTCCACTACCGACTTTTGGAGAGTCGGTGTCCAAAATTCCACAGACTAAAGTGTTCACAACACTGGATGGGTTCAAGGGTTTCTGGCACATAAAATATATGAGGAAAGACAGGAAGTAAAAGCATTTAACACACCATTTGAGAGATATCAATTTACTAGACTCCCATATGGGTTAAGCAGTGCCCCTAAAGTCTATCATATATGATTTGCCCAAATTTTTTCAGGCATTCTAGGTGTGGAAAATTACATTGATGACTTGATTATTTGGAGGAAATATCAAGCAGAACACGATTTAAGGTTACAACAGGTACTACAAAGAGCTAAAGGAAATGGAGCTAAATACAATAGTCAAAGTGTATATTCAGTGCTAACGAGGTAATACTGTAAGACACTAATTAAGTGCACCGGGCATTTCCCCAGATGAAGACAAAACCAAAGATATTCTGAACATGCCCAAACCAGAAAAAAAGAAAAATTTGACAACATTTTTAGAAATGATTACGTATGTTTCGAAATTCACCCCTCAGGTTTATTAAATTGGCCACCCTTTGAGGAAAATAAATAAACTGAATGTAGTGTGGCAGTGTAACAACAAACAGGAGCAGACTTTTAGAGAACTTAAGCAGGTATTAACTCAAAACCCTGCGCTATAGTATTATGATAGAAATAAACCAATTGTTTTGACAGCAGATGCTTGCATAGTCACAGTTTAAGAACAGTCATACTCTAAAATCAGTTGCCAGTAGTCTATACAAATACGACACTAAACAAAAGTGAACAAAGTTATGCCCGAATTGAAAAAGAATGTCTAGCAATACTTTTGGCTGTGAGCGATTACACCAGTATTTGTATGGGACTAAATTTGTTGTACAAACTGATCATTTCCATTAATTATAATTTACAAAAAAAAACATTAAATGAGTGTCCCTTGTGTTTGCAAAGAATGTGCGAAGCAACAACCGAATGAGTTTACTCTTGAGTATGTTCCAGGAAAAGACATAATACTAGCAGAGGCACTATTTAGGTTAGGGGAAAAGAACTCGCATAACCTGGATGTTTGTCAGGAGATAGAGGCACATGGAGGCAGGGCCGTATTCTCCATGAATGCAAATAATGCAGTCGATGCTTTAATAAAATTTAAACACGAATATATTTCTTAGCCATATACTTACCATTTACCTTGTAATAAAAAATCAATTTTTGTTTCCTCCCTACACATGGGACTGAGTTCCACGTCTCAGGCATAGTTTCGATAATCGATCGTAATAGTTTCCTGGAATGCCAAAGTATAGCACTGTGGAATTCTCAACATTCGTTCAGCTGGTGTGACGTCACAGCAAGCTTGCGCAAAATGTGGCAAATGCTTGCACATGGTGAAACTGCATTCACCATGCTAGCGAGTGAGTTTATATATTTATATTAAATTTTTAACATTTTAAACAGTAGTGTCGCAAGATGAATGGTGACTGTTAAAGTGACATTGAAATAAGTTTATTTAATAAATCTTTTCCGTTAATGGTAAATGTTCCAATGGAAATAGTTCTTAAAAACATAAAACTTAAAAGTAAATTATGTTTTATGAACATTTAGAAGCAATTTTAATTACTTTTTAGTTACATTTTTAGACAGGCAAATATTAATATTTTTAACAGATTTTAAATTGCTCTTGTTAATAAGAATAAATTTAACTTAGCCTTAGCCCTAATTAAGAGATGCTACTAGCGAGTTGAATTGATTTGTGAATTTTCTGTTTTTAAAATAATTTTTAACTTTTCAACTATAAATTTAAAATTATTTGTTTCGACCAGTGATGTCGCTATTCGACACCTTAATTTATGTTTTTATTTTCATTTGGAACATTAAAATGATTTTCTTCAAATATGGACTACAATATTTTTTTTAAAATAAATGAATGGCTATACAAACACAACACGTTACCCTAGGGATTAAGATTTTTTTTTTTTTTCGTCATCTTACACGCTGAAGAGTCTTGCCTATGATTTTTCTTAATTTAAAGAGTCACTTTTGATTTTATTTAGGGTTCAATCATGTTCAGTGATATGTGTCGACGTTTTTGAGTGTGATGATTTATATATTATTATATTACTTCAGTACTTCAATTTTCTTCAGTGTTGGTAGTGTACAGATAGCTCACACTTTTCTTGCACCTACTTAAGGATATTATCAAAATCTGGAGAACAATGGTGATACGTGCTATAATTTCATGGGCAAGCTACTGTGTGCAGGGGACAGTAAGGGCATTGATATCCCAAATAAATGGGGTGGGTGGTCCGGGACTCCTCCCCCGGGAAAATTTAGATTTCAAGGTGAAAAATGGTGTCTTTTAAACATTTTTTCATACGTAAATATAAACTACACCGCTCGTAGAAATGTTAATATTTTTTAACATATAATTTGCCCGTGTGACAAATATTACAACGATACACTCGTCAAACCCGGAACCTTGTCCAATTACAGCAAATAAAGCAAGTAACTCAATATAATTGATAAGTTTTCTGATTCTTTTGTCTCAACATGACCATGTAAATGCAGTTCCTCTACACCCAAGAAACAAACATCATATATTAAAGACTTCAAAATTTATCTGTTTCTTTTAACTTACTCCTTATATCGTCGTGCTCTTAATTATTGGCTCTATCTAGACCAAAATCAACTCTATTTTTACCTAATTCTTTCAGAGAGGAAAACAAATGTATGTGAACTTCAGAATGCTCGTGTTTTTGAACAGCATTACACATATTGTTAAGGTCACAGTACCCAGTTGCAGTCCACATGTTAACATCTTTTAAAAACAATAAAAATGGCCAGCAAAACAGTTTGTTCAGGCTGTTAAATCCAGCTAACCACAAGTGTTTCTCATAAATATTTTTTTTTGGAAACTACACACAAAATTACTTTTCTTGCCTGTTGTCGTGATTGTAAGTTCAGGTGTCGGCCTACCCTCTTTTATAATGTCACATCTTTCCTGAAAAGTGAAAGCACTGATGGAAAAATGCTTCACTCGTAATCGACACACACCACATGTACACCCACATGTTTCTGTTGCACTCATTATATCTACTCGGTTCTCAGTCTCACATGGTAAATTTATAATTTTTATGTAGGGTATACATCGCGCACGAATATGTATAACATTCTCAGCACCAAAACTAAATTAAATAAAAACAATACGATTCGTGTTGGGTGTACAAACTTGTCCACACATCGATCTCGTTACTGTAAACTACACCGCGCCAACTACTTATGGCTAGGCCAGCTTCGGATATGTCGGCTTCAGTTCGGTGAAGAAAGCACTACAATCGTAGCTTCTAACACAGGTTGATGCAGCCATAAGCCCCCGCCCTCCCCTGGCATTCTTCCTACCCTTCCCCCCCTCTGGTGACCGGGAAACCATTGAGACCGTCTACCTCCTGAAAGCATTACTTACAGCGCTTCCAAACATCTTGGTTTTGCTAGCCAACAAGTTGTTTTCTTATAATGTACAGTACTGTTTCCTGAGTAGAATGTGTACCGCATGAGTGAAAAGTTAACTTAAAGTAGGCTAAATATAAGTTCGAATTTATTATTTATTTTAAATATAACATTGTCAGGAAACTGTCTGGGCAAGCACTGCTGGAGAAACTTTTGAGCGCAGAGCAACCCAGATGAAGGTAAGAGTGAGAGGAAAAAGGTACTACAGAACTTAAAGGCATTTCGAGCAACCTTTTATTTTTACTTTGTTATTTATTAATATTTAATACAGTTGTGCAAAGCGAAATGCCAAAGAAATTTTCAGGATACACCCCTGCATGTAGGGCTTGTAATTGAAAATATACCAGTATCACAAGGTATGTTAGGGCAGTTCAAAGTGCAAACAAATAAGAATCCAGAGTTACAGGCAGTTATGCAGTTTATTAAGAGAGGTTGTTCAAAAGATAAGAGAGAGTGTTCAGAATGTACAAAACTATACTTCATTGTAAAATGCGAGTTAAACAGAGTTGAAAATTTGTTATCTAAATGAGAGCAACTAGTAGTACCCAAGTCTTTAAGAAAAGAAATGTAGAGTTGAGTAGACTATAATCACTTAGGAATAGCCAAGTGTTAACATAGAGCCAGGCAACACTTGTATTGGGT